>JAAXYW010000110.1:0-59148 GCA_036851895.1 Orthonychiurus folsomi | reverse complement strand
CAAACAAAATTTTAATTCGTGTTCTCCCACTACAAATTTTAACTCCGCCCACCCATAGCCTTTTACCGAATCAAAAAGTTCCGACAGAGTGATTATCCGCTCATAATTATGTGTATGATTATATATTCTTAGTACTATTATAGTTAACATATGTATTACACAAATCGTAAATCATCGAACTATTAGGAGATTGCTAAAAATACTAATCAAACCGACCCACCAACAGGTTTAGTGTTAGTTGTAATTGTATATTCATCCAGGGGTGAAGTAGTACCGGGATCCGCGGAGGGTATGGTATGGGAGCCGAGAACACAAGATAGCACGATAAGCGTGCCTGGCAACACAATTTCTTAAGCAGAAATAGGTCAAAAATTTTCAATTTTTGTATGAATTAATTTAATTGACCAGCTAATCCTTTTTATCATCCCGGGTATGAGGTGTGGGCCGCGACCCGTATCTACCAAGGAATGAGGGGGTGATGACCTAGCCTGACCTCGTTTGACCTTACCAAGGAGGCAGCATGCGGGGCAGCGGCGGCGGCCAGTGGTTTACTTCAACCGTTTGTTTACTCTATTGCAAGTCACATTACATATTTTTTAATCCATAACACGTTATTATAAAAGATGTAAAATTGTATACTGTGTCATATTTGGCAACTACTATTATGGTAGCAGTACCAATAAAATTTGGTTTCTCCCCCACTGCCATTACAAGATTGGTAAACTTATCAAAATCATTCAGAGCCCGTCTGATCAATGCATTATTCCGCTCTCATTTACAAATCGAAAGCATGTGTATGTAAGGCTGGTTGAAATGCAATGGAGAGCTTGAAGGTGAACTGAGACGTGTAAGGATTGGAGTGAACGGATCGAGTGGAGCCAAAGGAATGCGGAGTTGAATACGTATGCGCTTGTATGTATAGAGATTCTAGGAGGGGAATGAATGTCTGCGTCCGTCTTCGCCCGCAAAGCGACGCGACCAACGGCTTTTCCATCCCAATCCCTAACCCGCCACAGCCTCGACCAACAATAATTTCTACTTGGCCTTTTAAAATAAAATTTAGCCCTTCAAATTTGAAGAAGCTAAAACCATACACACCTTCATGAATGCTAGTAATAAATAATATTTAACGACCTCATATCATAAAATCGTCACCCACAAAATGAACTAGCTCTCTAGCCACCAGGTCAACTCCTGTCTTTTCTTCTGTTGACCGTCTTACCCTATCACTCCTAGCACCTACACCTCAACAACAATTAAAATTTAATTTTAATAACCTGTTCGGATCGTCCTCTTCTTCAATCTCCACTTCATTGTGCCATCGTGATCGACGATTCCTTTTCGTAGACTTCGATTGCCAAGCCATCACGGCGTCAGTTAATTTAAAAAAAACTATACAAAAGTCTAACTAAAAATACTATATCGGGCTATCAACTACTAATCAACTGACTGACTGACAACCAACCACCTACGCTTGAAGAAAACGCGCAAAGATGCCGGTCCACTGGAGACAAGAGTCAAATAGGAAATGAGGCGGAATGCCGGTCTGTACTGGAGTGGGATGGAGCACACCATTCCCTGTAGTTGGCGTCTTTGGTGTCATGGCTTCTTGGCCCGTTCCCTCCCCCTGCCCCAACTACATTATATCCATTTAACACTACTGCCTCACTGCAGACGAAGCCTACATTTTCAAATATATATATACAAATACCGTATTATACCGAATAGAATCCGGGATCCTAATAGAAGCCGGGTAAATCTATAGATTTTACAAATAAAAGCCGGTCTCAAATACAAGCCGGATCTTATGGGGCGAAAGCATGGTCTCAGTGATTCTCTACGTTTGAATACCTTCAAAATTGCATACTATATTTGTTTATTTTGTGAACACCGACGACGCCCTCTTAAGAGGTCGTTATGTCGGGTACCTTTTTCATAGAGGAGGGGAACTTTAGAAAGCCACTGCTATTACAGCAATTCACCAATTATAATTTATGCCTATTTGCAAATAAAAGCCGGTCCCAAATACCAAATACAGGCAGGGTCTCAAATACATGCCGGGTCGTGAGGGAGGATTCATGAATACAAGCCCGGGCTTCTATTCGGTATAATACGGTATGCTACATCCGAAAGTGCCTATAAAAGCTTAATCTGAACTTCTATTAAGCAATTGGGTTTTGTTGGGTTCTTGCAGTTTTGCCAAACACAAATACTCAAAAAGCCTAAATTTGGTTTCCATTGGAAACGGAACATGCCCATGGATGCATGGTATTTGAGATGATTGTTCTTCCATGCCATCCTTCAATTGATCAGATGACACTAAAGGGATCTACGCACACCCTGCAAACTCACCTAAGGCAACCCTAAAACTTAAAGAAATATGATGTCAATATAAAAAATTCTAAATTACAAATATCATCGGTCTGTCAAGCTCACGACCACTATCAGTGTTTTTAAATTTTTTGGGGGGAAAAAACAAACAATTCATTAACTTTTTAAATGGGCAATTTTGGGATTAGTGCTTCCAATCCAGCATGCTGGATTTGCTGGATTGCATCCAATATCGATCCCGCAATTCCAATCTCGCGGAAATCCCGCATCTCAAATTGCTCGAAAAATCAAATATAAAATGAGTCAGTAGCGCAAAATTCAATGAATACGAAGCAAAATGTACGAGATTCCTGGCTGTCGAACAAGTGAAATTGCAAATTCTCATTTACTACAGCAATGTTTGACCCCAACCTGTGTAAGTAATTTAGTGCACATGTAAATTTCAGAATTTATATTGAGCGTATTGAACATTCGATCAGGGCAGGGCTTCGGTCCCCTAAGTCCAGAAGGGACTTTAAAAACACAATTTGGATAAGTTCAAGCAGAAAGCGTGTAATTGGGATTGCGATATAAACATTCTTTTTCTGTAATTTGCACTATTTCTACAAGTACATAAAATAACGCCGACAAATATCCTGGGTTTGATCTGGGTTACAAAAATTACTATTACTTGGAACTCCGATGCACAAGCACAATTTCACAACTTCATTTTCATACGAATATTTGCCATGCACGCATGTGCAAAAAATGAGCCAATTTCCAAAGAAATAGTTTAAACGCAAGATTGGAAAACCCATTGGACTTTTTGTTTCATAAACTACTGTTCAAAACTTAATTTGGGGAAAAACCAAATGAGCTTGAGTCTGCTATTCGATCTCTGTTTAGACTAAAAAATTGACTTCCGAATTTCACAAAATAAAAGAAAAAAACACTATATTTTCAGCTTTCTTATCCTTTCTTATTTTTGCGGGATTTCCAGCGGGATCCCGCAGAGGCAAATCCAGCAAATCTCGAATCCCGCAAACGCAATCCCGCATGCTGGATTGGAAGCCCTAGGCGTATTAAACATGTCTGTACGACACGACTTGAGGTTGCAGCCCCAGATAGGGGGTAAAATACATACTGTAGTACTGTATGTAAAAAAAACCAGGGAAAAAACTTTTGTTATCAGGAAATCTTGTCTGATATTACGAGCCGACGCATACGTATATAACTACGTATCACCAATGAAAATCGGGTTAATGAAACTTTGAGTCCATATGAAAAGAAATACAAATCTTGGTTGAATTTATTTTTGAATACGTGTTGTGTTGTTGCTGGATTTCGGCGTAAGATTTTAACTGCCGTGCTCTACTCTACATATCAGGCTTTGCTGGGTATTACTTTTTGTACCCGACGTTGCGTTTAGTTGACGTAAACAGCGTTTAGCCGAGAGAGTTGCGGAGTACACATATTTGGAGATTTTCAGAACTTGCATCTTTCTCTTTCAAGGATCCTTAAACAATTATCTTAACGCGTTTCTTCACGCTTCTCTGTATCCTGGACTGCCCTTTCTTAGCACCCCAGTAATTTAATACTT
Source organism: Orthonychiurus folsomi (assembly GCA_036851895.1). Taxonomy (NCBI): domain Eukaryota; kingdom Metazoa; phylum Arthropoda; class Collembola; order Poduromorpha; family Onychiuridae; genus Orthonychiurus; species Orthonychiurus folsomi. Next base: position 55,238 of record JAAXYW010000110.1, on the reverse strand, counting down.
ACAATATTAAAAGAGGAGAGGGATTTGTTAAGAGTTAAACCCAAGCCTCGTAACAAAGGGCGAAATCATAATTCAAATTTTGTCCTCGCAGCAAAACGCTTATCTGTCGAAATGCCTTCACATGAAGTGAGTAAACTAAGTTAGGTAGGGTGGAATTTTCTTGGACATTCATGCCTTCCATTCTCGCGCGGATAATTTTATGGACAGAGTTTAATTACCTCGAAGTGAGTGTTAACTTGGGATTTTTTAGAGTTTGGAATTTTTGCGATTTCGAAGTTTGACGAATGATTAATAATAATAATGAATTTGAATAAAATACTACTTAATAACACTCAACAAAACTAGAAATGATTTGGTATATTAAAAAACTGATCGTAAAATAGAATTTTGCTTACCTTCCCTGACCGATACAGGGATACATCCTCGCACAATTACAATTACAATTATGAAAGTGGTGTTGGTTTGACATCCCAGATTAAAAAAATATTGAGCCAGAACGAACACACACAAGAAGCTTTAAAAAGTCCGGAGGAGAGAACTAAAGTTCTCCCATTCAGTCCAACTCTTCAAATGAAATGGAAATCACTACATCTAGCAGCTCGACAACGTTCTGCGCCGGGAAGAATTGGTATATGGCTAATAGTTATATTACCAGTGCAACCCGGTGGCAAGAATCTTAAAGTAATTATTGCGATAAAAAGGTTGCAATCTATAAGAAGCATATATGTGTAAAGTAGAACTCAAGAAACTTGACAAGTTAAACTAACAAATATGTCCTAGGCATTCATATAGGATCAATCCAACATTCCTTCATATAGTCTGAAACTTATGGCGGTTGCAGCTAACAACCCCATTGCGCATCAAAAAATGTGTAAAAATCATTCTTAAGCACAATTACTAGGCTACTACTACCACTGTTACAGCTACCAAATCCTTTCCTGGAAATCAGAGTAGATATCATATGTACAGGGATCGCTTTTGCAAAAAAAAATTAAACAGTCTCGCCTTTCGACTTTCGACACAGGAATTTTAAAAAATCATATAAAAAGAACCCTTAGGAATATATTCACCAGATAATTTTAAGAGAGGTATTGCTCAATTAATTTAAATTAAATTAATGGGGACGCAATCGCTCGCGTGGTCACTCACAAATCCTTCATAAAGTGTTAGTCTACATAGTCAATAACACCGCTGACAGTTGAAGTAAGCTAACATTAACAGTTTAATTGAACCCGACCGAATATGATGCAAGCCTGAATTAGTCCTTAGTTTATTCTATGTGAGCAAATTATATCGTGTATTCTGCGTCGAGTGACAAGTTTTGATGGAAAACAGAGAGAAATAACGCTGGTTTTAAACAATTAATTCAATAAATGACATACAAAGCCTTACCCACACCTTATTTTTCGGAAAATACTGAATTACTTCATGCTTAAACCGCATTATGGAAGAATACGGGTTCAAAATAAATTTACACCTAGTACATCATGCTTCAGTTTGCCACCTAACTGTGCCAAACTCACATTGCAAATAATAAAAATTTACTAACTTTTTTGCAACAGGTGCTTGCGTTTCGAGCACCACCAAATCCGTAACCGAAGAATTCTCGGAAGGCACACATTTCTCAGAGGTGGTTGGTTGTCCAGAAACCTGAGGCACGCTTTTCCAAAATTCAACAAAATTATTAGTAAAGTGTTATTCGCCGATAGAAGGCAAATAAGTTTTTTACACAGGAAAACTTACGTCCTACATGGTTCCTCTGTTTCTGAGGGACTGGATATATCACTCAAAGATTGTGTATGTAGCCTCACTGAAGTTGAAGTTACATGCTGCTTTAATTGTGGAACTCTGCACACATGTATACAACAACTGTTAGTTTCGAGAAAAAAAAACAGGGAACAAATATCACTTACGTTTTATCAGGACCATTCACATCCATATCAGATGCTTCTGATATGTCGCTGAACGGAGAGTTGTTTTGCTTCTGCGATGGATTTTCTGGCGTTCGAAAGTCTTCAATAACCCTATAACAAATTTCCTTATTTACTATACACCGCTAAAATTGAACTAAACTGACAAAATCAAAAATATAATAACTTACTCCTCTGATTCCGACTCCGACATTTCAATCACACGTGTATTGCTTCCAGATAGATTTTCCTCTGCGCGACTTGCACCCACGTTTGCAGGTTCGATAACCTCATCCGAGGCAGGACACCCAAATAAGATCTGGTATACTGACAATTGCCCTTGCTTAGCGTGAGCATCAATTATTCCACGAGTTGAACTGGGGCTACTAGAAACTCTGGTGTTTTCTTCGGGTTGAATATTCTCTGCTCGTACGTTGGCTTCAGGCACACCACTGGTCCCCTCAGAGTCTGAAGAAATATCCTCCAGTTCAGTCTGGCTTACTTCAGTGCAATTAGAAGGAAATAAACTTGTTGATTCATTTTGTATACATGAGCTTCCGGTAACTTCTTGAGGAATAGGTGCCGCTGGGGATGGAATTGAAATACGTGGGTCCACTACTGCTGCGGCAGCAGTTTCTCTTCCAGGCCCATCGCCATCACTGAAATCTTTGGCCTGGTATAGAAAGAATCTACCGATAGGGTTGGCGCTTGTATCGGAGGCACGTGTAAACTTTCTTTGTATTTCAAATTGGCCATTTGAAGCAAGTACTGGAGTCTCAATCTTTACAAATGGCTCAGGATTATCCTCAGGTTGATTGTCATCAGTGAGATCTACTGTTGGGACAGGGGGTTTCGGCTCTGGTGGTAAAACTTCAATGTCAGAATCTTCATCCTCTGGCTCAGGACTGGGACTCTTGGTATTATTCGTATTAGCTTTTGCCGATACTAACTCGTTGGTGTGGGTTTCTTTATTTGTATTTCCATTGGCACTCGTCCTAGCACCCTGGCCTGAAGATGCGATGCGAGCTTGACTTGAATCGGAAGCTGGAATTGGTCTGAGTGACGCATTCTGAATTGCAGGTGAAATAATTACGTGCGGCCTTTCTGGATGGTTAACTACTGCTGCAGTAGGAGTGTGAGTTGGAGCACGGATGTCTCTTCCAGCTTGAGGAATTACAGGTGGACGTCTTGATATAATACCCAATTCTCGTCTGTAATCTGCAATATATGCTGGCCCTCCTCTGTTTGCATAGAATGCAGACGCAGGAAACCGATCACGATCTGGACTCTTGTACTCATTTGACATTTCTAACTTTTCAATCATTCTAACGGCGTTATCACGTGCACCTCTAACTCCATCGATACAATCGATGTATATACACCAAATATCAGATTTAATTAGCGCATTAAATTTTCGTAAATACGCATCATATCGTACACCAGAATTTTGTAAGAATTCATTCCGAAGACTACCCAACCACTCTTGATAACCGACAGCACTAAGTTCGGAGCCGGGAATTGGACGGTAGGTTACGTTTCGTCCAATTAAAGATGTGGGGGTTAAATTATACGACTCGGGACTTGCACGATAGCGAAGGAAGCGATGACATATATCCATAGCAAACCGAGTATCAGCTATCTGTTGACTGAATGCTACGTAAGCTCGGCGGTCCGCGGAATTCAGAACTAAATCTCTTTCTTCTATTCTTAGGTTACGCCTACTGTTGTTATTAGGCAGACGGCTTTGATGCCACTCAAACTCAGTTAAGCCGTAACGACCCATTATAAAAGTAGTAAAATCCACCGGAAGCAGTAAAGCTGGGCCTAGAGAAATTAAAAATAAAATTCAGTGCTTGAGATGCACTTAGTTGGTCCGCCAAACCCACAGGATAGATGACGGATCTCTAAACAGGTGTAAGCTCGTATTATCTTTAAGAACAAACATCAATATGAAACTCACAACATTCGAAACAAAAGCAAACAGAACACAACTAGTATCTAAAACCGCTTCCCCTACATACCACATAATTTTCACGCTATTATTTTACAACATTAGTTTCTAAATATGCCTTACCTCAATGATCCGATGCTAAACTGTTGAAATGCGTTGAATTCACGTGTTGTTCGCTTGTTACTGAAATAAATGTGAATAAATACATTCACAAAATTATTTTAATATAAGTATAGAAAGTAAATATCAAGCTGTGTGATGTGGGCTCAAAGATCATGTGTAATTAACGTATATACGATGTAAGATATGTAGAATTATTATACGTTACAATAATCTAAGCACACTAGTTAGCTAATATGTATTCTGCTGTCTCTAACCAATACCAAATCCTTTCCTGTCATTTATATAACAAAGTTCTCTTCTAATAGGATTAAGCAGATTTAAATTATCTCGGTTAATTATGCAAGAGGAATCCACGAATTCCACAAAATAATTCAAACATACCTTAGGACAATCCGAGTCGTCTAGTCCCCGTCGTCCGTCCTGATTCCCAGGACGATAACACGTTACCAAGTAATTTAACCCCACTTCTCCCGTTCTCTCGCTATCCGTTGACAATTGGAAGACTCAAAACTGCTGCTGTCCAGGCATCAATAGTTTAGTGAGTTGAGCACCGTGTTTATGACTGTTGATTCATCATTGTTTCAAAAATAATAATTAGTTAACTACAAGATAATCGAGACTAAACGTCGTCGTTCGTTATGGCCCACAAATAAGTGCTTAAGAACGTATGTGGGTCTTACGACATGGCGATGGCTACTTGGCGGAGATGGCACGACAAATATGGAAATTCCACCTTCAATGTCGACCCTTCGCCAATTCCCGAATCCAGGCAAACGAGTCAATCCGCACCAGCCACCAACCATACAGGAAGAATTTCTGTACTATCTTAGAGTCATCGTGGTGCCACAACGAAATTCCTAACAAATGAATGAACGAATGAAATCCAACGCTAATGACAACAAGCCTATTATCCAATCATGTACACGCCACATCCAATCAGAATTTGTAGGATGACCCAGATCGGGATTCCTTTTCTAAGAGTTAAGTATGTTTCCAGCAAAGCTTTCCTCCAAACTTATCTGTTCACATTCATACTCCACTCATGATTGGCTCAATGTGATTCAAAGTAAAAGGAAGCAAAATTTAATACCTGCGTAATGTGTGTAAAATTAATTCAGACTTGCTAAAATCTCACAATAACTGTAATCCATGAACAGATTTCCCGTCCGTCCGTGTCTGAGCTCGTCCAATGTTAGGTTTCCCACACAATACAAATGTGACATTTTGGCGCCTTTCATGCTCAATTTCCATATTCCCCGTTTAAATGTCATTATAGAATTGAAAACGGGTACACAATACTACTATACTAGCAAAAACTGTAAATACATGTAGATGTAGATCCACCAAAATTAAATTTACTAAATTTTTGGTGGAAAAATCCAAAGCCAAACAGAGCATGGCAGAAAGTTTAATATTGAATAACGTCAATTTTTAAAACAATCAAATCGTTCTTCTATGAACATGAAGAGTAGGAGACACTGTAGGAGTAGGAGATGGGAGTCATGTATCTAGTGCCAGTATTCTTATGTCGATTAAACAAACACATTGTGGAGTTCACCAGATTTATTGCGATTTAGCACCACACATGGCAAATTGAAATGTAATTAAAGTTTTCACCTGAAATCATTTAATTTGTTGCAGCGCAAAATAGCCAACTTGCGCGTATTGTACTTATGATGTTCAGGATCCAATTTTAATCTTATTTACATGATATTAATCATCAATAAACTCTTATAGTACAACCTTGTATAATAATGGCCAACCAACATTCAGTTTTAGCTTGCAAAGTAACCAGAATTGAAATCTTGTTAATTTGACTTATATTAAATTAAATATATTTTAGAGCAAAAGACAAATTTAAATTTTTCCGGAGCCTCAAGATTTGGTAACCCGGTCTGGCATTTCCTTCCCCTTTGTTTCTATCGGCAACAGAATCGATAGACACGCAGCTAGCAGAGCTACACACGCGTAAAGTGTAACGGCCAATGGCCTTGAAGTTTCGAGAAGGACCTAATATTTAGAAATTAAAAACAAAGAAATATATATCGCAAGTGCAAACTCAACGTGCAAAATAAATTTACAAGAATTAACGTTACCTGCGCAATGTAAGGCGTTGCCATTGCTCCAAATCGAGCCATGCTGGAGCATGTACCAATCCCGATTGCGCGCATAGACGTTGGATAAACCTTGCAAAAAATTTACTTTTTACATGAAAATCCTCATTTCCTAATTTGGTTAGTCTTGCCTGTTTACCTCGGGAGTATAGACGTAAGCAGCTTGAAAAACTCCAGACACAATTCCTCGAGCAAAGAAGAGTATGACCGTCATGAATGCTCGACTGAAACACAGTTAATTGCGCACAGTTTATATGTAGTTAATCAAAAATTAGCAATATAACTGCTCAAACAAATGAGAACTTACTCGTGAATTGGAAATATAAACACAGCTATGGTCACGGCGAATAGAATAAATTGCGCACCCATGGTTTTCTTCCTCCCGATTCGATCCAAAACAAATATGGTGACAAGAATACCTACATATATGTACAAATAGTTTTATAATCCAACTCCGTAATAGAGCTAATCATTACAATAAAGTGGTTCCTTACCAGGAAACTCGGCCAAAGTAATCCACAACAAATCCACATAATCAGAGGTTGAAAGTTGCGTGCATTTAGTTGGATCACAAGTAGTATTTCCGAAGTCAATCAATGCGGACGGAGTAGTTGAAGTGGTTGTCATATTAAATATTTGAGTAAAGTTCAGGGTTTCTGTAAGATTCAAAAGATGCTGTGCCTTGCTAGCTTCTTCGTCGAATTGTTTTAAGATTTGAGTCGACATCAGAACAACACCATAGTAGCAAAATGCGCATGACATCCTGGAATTGAAAAATTGCCTATACTAATACTAGTTTAAATTTTTGAGATATTGCATGTGCATACCAAATGAACCACAGCAGTAAAGTAGTTTTTCTCATTTCTGGCATCAGCAAATCCTTAAAACGTCCCCTTTCCATCTGATGCATGTCATCCACAATTAGGCGCCCTAAAAGCATGGGCCTGCCATTATCATCAGCAATTCTCTTCAAAGTCGTCATAGCCTTTTCAGTCTCGCCGCTGGTTGCCAAATACCGAACACTCTCGGGTAGCCACTTTAATTCAAAAACGACGTTACTTGTAATAAATCCATCGAAGAGAATAAAATAATTAGTCATTTAAAATTAGACATGGAATGGTCATACAAAAAATTTGCTGCTTTCTTAAAACTGCAAATACTGAAACTTTCGAATTTGTTTATCAATTTTAAGATATGCGAATGAAAATTTCATTGTGTTATATTGCGCGTTGGAGATTGGACATTAGATTACAAAATCTGCATGTATAAAGGATACCAAATATTCAAACTTGTTCTGCGACTAAAGTAAATAAAAATATATTAGGACGCATGATGCTCGACATAAATACTTCACTATTCAGTATTCATAAGCACTAGCTTAAGATTCAGACTTACATAACACATAATGAAGAACAACAAAATTGGTAGAGCCGACAAGCCTAATAGCCACTGCCATCCCAATGTTGGCATTACTAGGAGAGCAAGGAGCACCTCCAAACAAGCCCCGAGTGCCCAAAAACACTATACAAATTGAGTAATTATTTAAATGGTTTTCATTATTAGAGATTACATTACAAAGCACAAGGAACTCAGATCGGCTTACATCAAGCAAAATTACACAACGGGCGCGTTGTTTTGTCGGAAGAAATTCGGCATACAGTGTTACTCTACAATAATTAGCATAAATAAATTTAACAATGCACAAATATTTTAATTACACTTTTTGGAAACTTACGACTGAGGAACGCAGCCAATCGCAAATCCAACAAAAAATCTGAAGAAAATTAACCAGAAATAACTGGGCGAGAATGAGCTCACGGTTCCATAGAAAAATAAAATCCCCACAGACACCCACAATGCCAGCCTTCGTCCGTACCGATCGCTCAAAATCCCCCAAACCGGAGAACTGATCATCATCCCAGCAAAAACAGCCTGGAGCAGCACAAAAATGTTAACTGCTTCGTAAAAGCAACCATTTTATTACAGAAAAGATTGACAAGAATTACCAGGGTTAAAGATGCTTGTTCGTATTTGCTAATACACCATTCACAATGCAGGGCAGGGGCTAAAATGCTCAAAATCATCATTTCCATGCTATCAGCCATCCAGCACAAACCCGTGAAAAGTGAGAGCATGACTTGGAATTTCCCAAATCCCAGGGCATCAATTGCTTGTGATACTGTGAACGTATCTAAAAAAAATAAGAAATTCAAATTATCACTTCAATTAACCTAAAATGTGAGTACGCAAAAATTAAGTAAATTTAAAAATAGTAGAGATTTAACCAAAAAAAATTCTTGTGAGCAATGCCGGACAAGGATGCTCACTTACTGAATTGAACTCTGAGCAGTACATTAAACTGAAAAATGTCCTCAAATCCTTGATGGCTATATTTGTGTGAGTGTCCGTAAAGAGGATCTAGCCGGTTTTAGTTTTGCCAAAGCAAGTTACCCGGTTCTCAGCATTTAAAAAAGTGAAATTTGCATTATGAAAACAATGAAACCGCAACCGTTTTAAAATCCCGAAATAGTTGCCCGAGGTAATATAATGCAATAGTAAACAACAATAGTTGTAAGTACACAATTATCTATAGTCCATTCAGGAGCAAAACACAGGAAAACAATTATTACAACTACAATTATTATGGGACCTTGTGAGGACAAAGCATCTGACTCAATAACAGGCTTAAGACATGCATCCAGTAACGTATTTACGGAGTGCTCCTTTATTCCAATTGTTCGAACTTGAATTTGCATAATTGCCTAAGAAAACGCAATAATAATGGTGACAACACTATTTCCAGGCTGCAAATCACCACCAGGAAAATCACCGCTGCGTTAGGTTAAATTATATTCAAGATGAGTTGACGATGGCATTGCATTTCATTGTATGTAATATTGCCAGAAAATATTTGTGTACGCATGCGCATGTAAACTAAACAACATGCAGATAAATTCTGAAGAACTATTGAAAATACTTCGATTTTTGAAGAAGTGGGTTAGAATCTATTGAGTGAAATTTGACTGTTCGAGTCTTTAACATGTTAATTACATATAAAATTTCCATTCAAAAGACAAACCATCAGGGACAACGCCAGAGACAGAGGCTGTGAGTTCAAGTTGAGCCCCTGGTTCCCGGATGTGACTGTATCGGTTTGACTTGGAACTGGAAATGGATTCCCGATCCCATCCCCCATTAAATTGACTGTCTGGGCTCAACCGATCCACTTGCAAAGTCTCCACTCTCTCTGGAACATTCTTCCCATCCATGACTTCATAGCGACGGGATTTAAATGTCCTCACAAATTTTGTTTCCATTTTGACAGGAGGGTTTTCACCCTTCTTCCTTCCCGGCTTATTCCTTACAAATTCAAACTATTTCATAACCCTCATCGCAGAGCTATTACTCCACAATTGTCACTTTCCTTCAGGTTGTAACCACACCGCACGGCACCGCACTGTTAATGTACACTTCACTTCATGCACGGGTTGACGCACTTTTAAAACTAATTCCCAAACAAATCACCGTAAATTTGGAAAGAATTGCGGAAATGAATGGGAACGAGGCGGCGGCGGGTCGGGTCGTGGGACGAGGACGGAGGAGCAAGTGTCAAAGATTCGTGAACCGCAAAGTGCGTGCAAACCAAGTACCCCAAATGTAATGCACTACACTGTGCACCTGTTGATAGATGCGAGGAAATATGCAAACAGGAGAAGAATTATTTTTGCTTATTGTTAGTATTATGCTCCGAGATGAAGCAATGACACCAAAGAGTAAGGAGGGCAGAGTACTAAGGCATAGCAGAAGAACATATTATTTCACATCGTAGAGCATGGGAATCCATTCCGCGGTCATGCAGCAGTTGGTCTTGGTCTTAACTCTTTAAGCCATGTATTTGGCTCCTCAGTCCCTCAATCATCAACAGGTAGAATGTCCTCAGGTGAGTCGTGTTCGTCAGAGCTTATTATATTAACAGGCTCAGTTGGACCAGGCCAGGGTTGGAGATCCCAACAATGTCTTATTACTTTTTTTTTCTTCATTCAAGTCAAGATCCTGCACTACAATGTGAAGAAGGCCGGGCGGGGCCGTGGTTGGTGTACGGTTATTTAAGAACATAAACACTGAAACAATGGATAGGTAGGGTTTTCATAAAAATTCTTCAACCAAGCACAGGACGGAGGAAGAGCGGCGGAAGAACATCCCCATTACAGCAGGAGACATGGTACCGTAACAACTGGGTGGGATTCCTTTACTTTTATGAGCATTGCTTATTGCTCAATTCATTCAACAAATGTGAATTAAAAACGAATTTGTTCATGGGAAATTTGTATACGGTTAGGAAAGTGAAGAAATGACCATTTCCTTGATGGAGCGAGGAAATAATTAATTTTAAGAACGGAAGGATTCTCAAAATTTGCAGCGTTTTACTTCAGTTTGTTGAAAAGTTTTCCAAGTTTGCAGAAATCGCGTCTTCGAATCGATTTCTGCTTGTCAGAGGAATCCTGTCGGTGCGGTAATCCCGGAAGGAGTTATAAGATTATATTCCAAGTTACAAGAGCAAAATGTAATTGATTTTGCATTAAACTAAACAAATTGAGCCAAAATGAAAGGTGGCAGGGCAAACCGCCTTGGAAAATGGTTTTATTACTTGCAAAGATCCCGGCTCCTGATCAGCTGGAGTCTGCTGAAATTCTTTACTATGAATTCTATTTTTGCCTTTTTTCTGCATACGGCTACAAATCTTTAGCTTGCACTATACATTGTGACAAACCTGCTAAAATCATGCAAAGTTCAGTGTCGGCATTTAAGTATTCATAAGATGAAGCCAACAGTTATTTTAAAAATCCATAATACAATTACACGATGACGTGCGTGCATTTAACATTACGTAAAAAAAATCTAATTTCTGCATTGCGAGCCAAAGCAAGCTTCCATATTCATAACTAAAGGGCAACTAAGGGGTCACGTCAAATCCCATATCAAACAATGCAGATGGAGGGTGTTAACGTTCGCACTCGAACACTCAACCTAATTTTAAACGCAGTGAATATTAAAGCGTACTTCCCAGCAAGCAAAATAGCAAAATCATTAAACTCAAATCCGTTCTATCAACAATGATGTGGCACACCCATTCATTTCCATGCACTTATTTAATAGCTGGCATTAAAAACATTTCTATTCGAGAAAGCTCATGAAGCAAAACCTTTCTACAATTCATTGAGGTCAAACGCACGCCAACCTAGACTTCAGCGCTTAGGATATTTCTCCGCAAATGAATGCAATGGGTTCATAAAATCATGACTAGCCTAGAAATCAGAATTTTAGTTTAATACTTTGTCTTCGACATGAACACCAAATTATCTTGAGTTCTGGTCCCCAGAATGTCTCAATCATGCATACCACCGTAATTGCCATGCAAATAATAAAGTAAAAAACAAACAATTTAAGGAAAACTATATTCCTCCACGGCGAAGGCAGTTAGCGACGACATGAGTGCAGACACACAACAGAAAACTATGTTTAATTCGAAATTCTGAAATACTACAAAATTCCAAACCGTGTCAAGCTACGACTCAGTAATCAACAAATATTTTTGCATTACTACACCTAACGACTCCAATCTCCAACTAAGGTGAGTGAAAGAAGCAAGTTTTAAATAAATTTTAGTGATTTCTACGCAAATCTGTTTGCTTGCCATTCGCATTCTGAAGCAACCACCAGGCGGTATATGTATTTTATAGTCGAGCATTTCCTTTGCCTAAGACACTTTGTGGTCGGACTTTAATAACTGGTTAAAAATGGCAAAGCAGTACAAATCTACTCTCTGCAAAATCGAAAATATCTCTTTGTATTTTAAATTTCCATTCTTAAGAAAGAAGTTCTAGTTTTAATTAAAAATAAAAGTTAGCTTGTTAAAGCTCAAGATTTTGTTCTCGGCTTATAGCTGGGCGGCACCGCACCGGGTAACGGGCGAAACTAATAACGGTAAACGTTATTGTGCAAAATAGTCGGATATGAACTCGACCGGTTCAAGTCACACTGAAAGACACGGAAAATGATTGAAAATGAAATATGTTTCAATGCAAGCTTAATTTCTGCTTGCAGTGTTCTCAAATTATTGAACAAGCAATTTTGAACAAAAGTGTAGCTCGGAAAGAAACTTCGCTTCGGAAATCCTAATGCCGTTAACTGTCAAAATCAAAACCCAAACTACTAAACAAAATCTCAATTTTTGAATCTGAATTTTCAATATTGACATTACAAATATAACCGCAAAATTTACGCGTGGGGCCTCTGGCTAAATGTTGTGTGATGAATAAGTGTAATATGTTCAAAGCTGATGATTGTTAAAAACAAATAGCACGTTGTCCTTCCCTTATATGACCATTACACATTACAGCCAGACACTTAATGGGCTATAAGGCAGACTAATTACCATGTCGCGTAAGGTTGTACACTCTCCTAAACGCAATATGTGTTCGAGCAAACTAGGTATGTGTATTTAGAAGCAATTGATAAGTCAAAAGAACAATCTTTTTCTCTAACATAACGCAGCGCCAGTTTAATTGTCAAATTAATTGCACCAAATCACATTTGGAAGTGGCAAGATAGGCGCAAAATGCAGACCAGGACTTGTTCTGCCCTCTTCTCCTATTAATATATTGAAAGCGGGAATCCGACTTTTATTTGAGAATTATTCCAGTAGTGTCAAAGTAAGACATTGTTCAATAAGGGGCACAAAAATATTATCATTCTCTGTATGTATGTCAAACCACACTTGAATTTGTTTTAGTATTCATAAATATCGTATAGTTCAAAAGTAGGTCACAAAAGGGGTCAATAGAATTATTTCACTATTGACCACTTGATGTGTTAAATCCAGTGTTAAGAAACCCGTTCGCTAAGGTGGTCATCAAAATTTACAGTATGCCCTGACATTTCATCTCAAATTACGGTAAGATAATTTAGTAATTTAATTTGACGCTAGAGTGTTGAAATAGACGAGCTCTTGCACTAGGAGTCTGATTAATTAACAGAACTTTTGGCTGTAAAATCTAAATTTAAAACAGGCTGCTGGGAGGGGGCGTATTACTTTGTTACAACTTGGTTGATTGAAGCCGTGCAGAACTGATTTACGAAGGCGTTATAATCCCTATAACCACCAATATCCAATGGACGTCCATTTGACTTCGAAAACATCCAATGGACGTCCATTTGACTTCGAAAACATCCAATGGACGTCCATTGGATATTGGTGGTTATAGGGGAAGGGATGCAGACTGTGTTTCGCTTAAGGGATATTTATTTATCATTTATTTAAGCAGATATACCGTTGAGTTTGTCGAAACCGGTCTAGGAGAAAGAAAACCGTCCAATCAATCAATTAAATATTATGCACGATTCGGTTGGAAAAGCAGAACTAAAGCTCTGCTTGAAAAACATGTAGTTAACCCGATCCTATTCAAATTCTTGAAGATAAATGAGGCAACATATCGTCTTACCATTTCTTGCCGTCCCATTTTCTGGTTGCTGTGGCCCTTCTACTTGAATTACATTTAGCTCGTCTTGACCAACAGCTTGGGCATTTGTAGATTGATCGGAGATTGTCGTCTCAGGTTCTATTTGCTGATTTCTCTCCTCGCGGTTTCCTTGCTGCTCTTCTAGTCCTTTAACATCTTCAACAAAACCTGTTCTCTTCCTCAATGTCACCTCCGGAAGATTATATTCAGTGCCTTGAGTTAAGTCCGGCAAGATCTCATTAGCCGAAACTAGCTTTTCTCCAATTTCTTCAGTCTGCGCTGTTGCGTGATTGATCATTACAGTCTGGGGACCCTCCCCGTCAACGAATTCTATGTTGCTTTTGTTGGTCTCATTTTTCGCCATTTCTATATCTTGTGCGGTTAAAGCGGGTGCAACACAATTGTTGTCTTCCGCCATTATCTGCAGAGGAACACTCTTTTAAAATATAGCTAGCTAGTCTATATTAGATTTGTCTCTTTCTGAATGTTACCTCCGGAAGATTATTTCCAGTCTCTTGAGTCAATTCCGACAAGACCTCATCAGACGAAACTAGCTTTCCCTCAATTTTTTCAGTCTCCGTCATTGCGCTATCATCGGTCAGCAGATTCTGGGAACCCTCCCCGTCAACTACTTCCACGTTGCTTTCTTTTTTCGCCATTTCTAAACTCTGCAGTGCCGCTAAAGCGGGTGCAACACAATTATTGTTTTCTGCCATTATCTGCAGAGGAACACTACTTTAAGTATGGCTAAGTAGGTTGTACTAGACTTTAAGTGATAGTTATCAATTTGTTTAACAATGCGACTCTGTTTGCCGTTTCAGGTGGGGTGAACCATTCAAGCTATTCCTCACCGTATGGATGTACTGAGTAAAGCAAAAAACAATTCTGATTAGTTTGCCACGTCAGTAATGGCGCTGTTAGGATATTCTTTTACTGGACCGGAATTTATTATCTCCACTGCAATTTTTGTATATTTGTTTCTGAGCTGGTAAGCACTTTATTCAACACTTCCGTGTGTGACAATGACTTGTGAAAAAGGCTGGCAGCTTTCCAACGTATTGTTTATGCTAACTTTGCTAACACTGGGTTGGGACATTACGTTTCGAGTTCAGGAAGCAGGAAGTTAAACGTATTTATTATTGTCTTACTTCTAGGTTTTGCCCTTTTATTCTGGCCTGGTTTATTCAATTTAAGTACAAGTGTTCAATTACGATTGGGCGAATTGGATTGCCGTACTTGGCACTCCACAATGTGTGCCTGAAGACAGATGACTGCCTAGTTGTGAGTAGCATTTTATATTAACTAGGAATGAAATGCATTTTATGACTAGACATATGTGTATTGAGTGGGATGACACCAACCTTCGCTTTCTCAATTCCTTTGTTCTCAGTATGAATTTAAAATGCGATATTTTTTTTCCAGCGCATTGATCGTGTGGGCTTCACGAGCAGCCTCGTGAACAGTGACGCACCCAAATTATTGACTGTTATCATTCACTCAGTGAGTGTGACTTCAACTTCAAAAAGTGACAACGCGGTGCCAGAAGTTTCCCCTGTGAGTAATTCTGGGATCAAAAAGAAAGTGAAAGCCCCGTCTTTTATTTCAAACCTCGTCCAGGTCAGTTAAATCTATTAATTTGTTAAGCTTATAAATGTACGTGAAACTGATAAGTCTTACCTTGGTTTAGTTTCTTGGAATTCAAATACACCAACTGGACGTCTGGGGATTTGAACCTATCAACGATGAAAGGGGCATTCATTGCATTGTTCAAGTGAAGAGAATTCGAATAGATGGGTTCACAACTGCGGGTGGAACTAATATTTGCGCCTGCGTCGTAGTTAACTTGGACGAAGTTGATGTTACATTTGGAGAAAATTGGCTCCCCGATGACGATGATCTGAATGACCCAACCAACGCTGAACATTTTAAGGACTCTTCTGCTCTAAAATTTTTGAAAGGAGCCTTTGACTTTAAACTCGAATTAATATTTAGTCCAAGGAATTCGGGAGAATTTATTGATGTAAGACATCTTGGGATTAGTGCTCATTGGATTAACATAACATTAATTTGAGCTTAACTTTTATCTATTTCTGTCAACAGCTTCTCAGCATCGAGCTAGATAAGCTTTCTCTTTCTTGGGAATTAAAAGAACAGTCTCTGAATTCATTTCGCGAGTTGTTCATTGTGAGACATGCTAAGCCAAGAAACTCGAACGCCAGCACGACGGGGTGGATGGAGCGAATTGAGGACGCAGTCCTTCGACAATTTATTCCAAAGGCAAGGGCGATACTGTTAAACCATTCTGTGTATTCTGCCATTTTACTCAAGAAATGACTCTAACGTCTGTAGGAGATCAAATTTCGCATATTTGAAACGGAATGTCAAATTACCGATGAGGATTCCAAAACTGATTTTGAATCAAAGATATCTGGATTTTCATTCGCCTCAAAGTGTTTTATAGTAAACCATAATGGTGCTGAAATGGTCAATTTTGAATCTCAACTTGATCTTGGACTTATTCGAATTGAGCCTGATCTGCACCAGTATTTCTCTATAGACCAGTTCTCGAATTATATTAAGGTATGGAATGGACTAACGGAGCGGAAAGTTGCAGGACCACACTTGACTTATTTTTTCTCTTTTTAGCTGACAAACCACAGTCTGACCTTGGATTTGGATATATCGAGTCTTTCTTTCAAATCCTATGAAAAAAGTTTGATATTTGCAAAATCAAAATTTATGACAAACTTAATACTCGTAAGCTCTAATATTGCACAAATATGATAATCTCGAATTAATTAAACGGCTACAGGAATGATTTTAATGAATTAAATGTTTTTCTTTAGATTGAGCAATTTCCTAAGGGCAGCCTTTGTTTTACTGAAGTATTCCGATCTATTGAGAAACTAACATTTGGAACTAGTCAGCTAGATGTACAATGCAATGAAAAGAGTGGATCTGTGCACAGTGCATTTCTGGAAGCTCAATGCAAAGATTTGCGACGAATCTGGACGGAGGATAATTGTTGCATGGAAATAGTCATAAAGAATTTAAGCACGACCATGAACTATGCGGAAGAAGGAATATACCGACCGATTGCTTTTGACTTGATGGGTTTTCACTTGCAACGGGAACAAATTGGTGCTAAATTGTCTGGCACTCGTGTGCAATGGGTCCCAAGAATTGAAGAGTTGCTGAGTGTTATACCCATTCTGAATTCAAGCGCAAATGATAATGCAGAACAAACGAAGGGCAGGTAAGGCATTGGCGAAAGACCACATTAGAATTTAAATTTTAAGTGAATTTATATGCTCTGCATTGTCCACTGAATTTTATAAAATCCAGATTCTCATTAAGCATTAGTTCTTATTAATTCTATTTTTTCTTTAGAACACGTGACCGTAGTTTGTTTTCTGCAGGTAATCAAATTATTTTAACCTTTGTGTTTCAGAGACGCAGCTAAAAAAGGTGGCAAACCTTTACTTGGCTATCTGAAGGGCGTTAATATTGAAGTTTTTGATACCAAAGTAATTTACATGGACGACAACAATTGTAAGTACATGTTTTGAATGTCGCTTCTAAATCAATAAAATAAAAATAAACCTTGTTACTATTTCGCCATTTCTTTCCAGTGTGTTTGAACGCAGACTTGGGAAGCCTAATTACTACAAGTGACCGCAGCACTCGAATTGTGACAATTGAGAGTTTTGAAGTATTTTCTTCTTCCACTTTTAGCGATTGCGTAAGCTTTGAACTAAATATTTGGGATATGAGAAATTTAAGTGTCCTTATGTACCAAATTGAAAATTCAGACTCTAAACCCTTTGTTCACAATTCCAAAATGTGATGTACTTTCCCGCACTGGTCAACAACGTCGTTATGAATTCAGTACGGACTCAGATACTGTGGTATACTGGAGTCCTTTTTTGCATAAGCAGCTTATGCAGTTCGGAACTAGAATGAAAACTCTTGTGAACCGCTTTACTTCTAGTCGTAAGTGTTTGATTCCTCAAATATTTAGAAGAGTTTTGTTGAGAGACAAATTTACTTATCTCAGGCACTGCAAGCTCTGAAGATGGAAGGACAGTTCCATCAACAATATGTTTACGCTTCAAGCGGAATTTTTCACTGATTGCCAAGTTGGCTAAGGCTCATGCTATGGAAGTTAGTCTTGGTACGCTACACATAGTTAATGCTTCAGCTTAGATTATAGGACGTTATGTTAATGTATTTTGCTTCTAGATCAATGGATCCTTGAAAAAGGTCAAAATCATTTTGATTGGACTGCGCGAGCTATAACTATCAAATTTGATGGCGTAAAAATTGGCGACTTTCAGGAATTCCAAGTTTCTAAATATCCTAACCATTCCTCCTTAACAAGTTCGTATCGAAAGTTGATGAGGCTCAGTCAGACGGAGAATAAAACTTGGTAAAGTGGCAATGAGCCAATGAAACTGTTGAATCTGTGCAATATAATACTATTTACGTAAATATAACACTTTCAGGCTAGTCAATATTGAGAAAGCAAATCTGACGTTTCCGTTTGGGTATAATTTTGCATCCGCATTCAATGAGGAATTTGTTACTTGTTTTAAATGGCTGAAGAAACTCCATTCCACTCCAACTACATCTCTTCCAGTTCCCTGGTCTGACCTATTTATTAAAGTGAGTATTTTGAGAAGCTTAATTTTGACTTATGCCTGAGGAGAAGCGTTTTCTACTCAGGTATAACGATACCTTTGAGCTTGAGCTTTAATATTTTAATGTTGATTTTTAGCTTCAGAACATTCGAATTGAGGTTGGTGATGATCCATTCGAGGTTAAGCTAAGGGACAACTTTGAGTTGCTTGAAGATGAGCGTTTTGAGAGCACCAGGAGGACACAAGTATTAGATGCAAGAATTAACCAGCTATACAAAACTAATTTCCACATGTCATCGTGGAAAATTGAAGAATTGAGGAAACAATTAGCAGACAAAAATACGGCGATTTATATTCAGCGCTCGAAGCAGCTTTATGCGGTACTATAATATATGATATTTGATTTGAAACAACAGAGTGGATGACTAATTGATAACCGGCATTCTTTTTTAGAAACATAAACCAAGAACGCATTTATTACTTTGGGAGCTTACTGAAGTTCAGCTAACTTCAATGGCCGACCCGACAATGTGCGAACCAGAGCAGGTGAAGAGAATCCTTAAAGAATTAGACCCTGAAAGTCCGTGGCCAGCAGATGACATCGAATTCACAACATTATGGTGCAGAAGTGTTGACTTAAAAGTGAAGAAGTGGAACGTACAGTTGAGAGATTTCCCCCAACCACTAATGGAGTCGTCAAGCATTCACTTTTGGGGAAAGCTTGCTGCCGGTGAAGCGGTTGCCACAAGACGAGGTACAATACCACTTACTGTATGTGTAAAAGTAACTCTTCCTCTTCTCAAAGTACGTCGAGGAAAGGCAGTGCACATTTCGTTTTCCGAGCTCTTGAGTGGGGATTTTGCTGCCATTTTTTTCAAATTTTCCCGTAAATTCCTCTAAGATCGAATTTTTAATTCCTCTAAGGCCGAATGTTTTGAGAAGAGCGACTTTACTATTACTTTACTATACTCCACAGAGACTATAGACATGTATTTCGGTAGATTTGGAGTATAAAATGTAAACACACATTTGTTTTCTTTGCAGGAGTGCGGACTTGTGAAATAGAAGTGGGTGGCCCGTTTAAGTCTGAATTTATACAAAGAAGTCTGAGTGGGCTTAAGTGGTACTACGATCTTAACTGTGATGTGGAGTGTCTCAGCTTCGCTTTCGGCCCGTGTTGGGAGCCAGTGTTGGCTCAATGTAATCTCTCACTCGAAAACATATTTCCACCATCGAAAGATCCCAGTCGTCCTCTACCTTTCTGGGATAAAATTCGTCTTCTGTTTCATGGGCGACTGTACATGATTGTTGATACTTTGACACATTTTCTTCATGCGTCTTTGAATCCGTACAACACAACTGAAGAGATGGAAGTTACGTGGACGGATGTTGCACTTGCTTGGTCTAATGGTACAAAATTTGATTAACTATTTACTTAATGTTTATTCTCACGTTATTATTTTTTCTAATTGTAGGGAAAATTATATTTGATGGAGATCTCGATATTTATGTTCGCACTGCTTCCAAATATGATGATTGTCGTATGATACATTTGCCTGGTGCCCGGCTGACTTTCAAACTGTGCTGGCTTTGCTTGGCCGACGCCAATGACCATCATGCCGTTCAGCCTTGTGCCCCGGACAAAATACCAGAATACTCCAGCAACCAGGAGCACGATTCGTTTAGAGCCTTCAGATCTCAGAATCTCAATATGAACATTAACCTGGAAACAAAGAGTCAGGCTGGCAAACCCAACGTCACATTTCCAACAGCCATTCTGTATGGCAGCACTTTGAGGTATGTTTAATGCGTATATTAATACACTAATTTGTGGAAATGTTGCTCTCACATACATAGTATGTAACTAGCACTCTAATACATGCAGGTGGTTTGAAAACTTGAAAATGATATTGTCTGGCACGACGAGACCCACCAGGCGAGGAGTTTTATTTAAAAATACCAGGCCCAAGAAAATCCCAATTAGCAGACATTACAAGAAAATCCGACTGTCAGTGAGTTTAAATCGCTTCCACGTGTGCTATTGGGTTTCCTTTTCAATGCAGAGTGGGGTGGAAGTTATCTGTGGCAAACTCTCAAGCAGTTCAGGTATTATTTTGTTTTGGGGGTAAATATACAGGTTTTGAATTACAAATTAATCGAATTCTTGGCAGAGCATCAATTGGCGCTGCAGCTTGTCAATGATGGGCTAATTCATCGCCCGAAGGCGGAGTGGAGTGTGTTGTACGTGAATAGCGAAGTCAATGAAACTGAGATTTGGTTACAGTCGTCACTGCCACAAGATATCGACAACAAGGTACTTAAAAGTGAGCCTGTCTGATGTTTTTATCATACAATAATCGATTTTTAATTTTATGAAGGTCGTACTATCGAAATCCATAGAAAAGTTCTTTTTTATGAGTATTGACAAATTTTCATATGGAAGGGAAGCTCTTCTTGTGCCAAACGGAGAGGAGGAGGAAGCCCACAAGTAAGTATACCAAAAGGTAACCTCTAGTTTTGATTCTCGAGTTAACTGAGCCCTTACTGAATAGGTCTGATACACCGCAACATCGCCTTGTTGTTCATGAACTGAAGGGAGCTTGGACAAATAGCAACAGAGATGTAGCATTTGCCCTCTTTGATTCCTTCGTTAAAGTTCAAGTTAGTTGATTTTTATTTTATAGCTTGACAAGGTAATTATTTAATTTTAAACGATCTGCAGCAATTGAAAAAGAATTTATCAACTGAGGCGTTGAAAAGCTTTTTCAGTAAACATGATGGCCCTACTGGTAGTCCTTTGAAGAAAGGCAATGGAGATGCTAAAAAATCCAGAGGGAGTGAAGTTACTTCACCTAATCCAGGACAAGTGAGTAACCAGAATCATTGTTGATTTTTAAGTTTTCAACAGTACTCACTCAATTTCTGTATGATTGTAAATGAAAATACCAACTAGAGATTCTCATGTAATATCTTATAGGGCCCAAGTGCAGCCGCATCTTTGCTGGAAAAATTGATCTCAGAAGCTGATAGTAGGGGAATTGTTTTCTCTGAAGATCTCACTACTCCACCTCCTCAACAAGATCTCCACGGAGTTGCCCAGAGTTCATTGGATGACATTATCCACGAAAAATGGCTTAGTAAGGATTGGTTATTTTATTGGTTTAGAATAGGTTGTGTATTTTTAATGCTGATTCACATTGTGTAGTTGAACTAGTCAATTGTCAAGTTCTCCTGAAGGGTTGTGAAACGAAGGGATATGTGATAGTAAGTGCTGTGAAAGCACATATTCTCCAGAAGGAGCACAAACCGGTATGGAAGCATGGTACTATTGTACCAAAAACGACATGGGTTGGAGCCTCAGAGGGAATGCAATATTATGCTACCGTGTCGGCGGGGAGCACAGACACTCCTGAGGGTAAGTATTCATTTCTCAATTTGTCGTTATATAAGTTGAAGTTGATTTGTTTTTCTTAGAAAACATTCAATGGGTTTCTGTTGAAAACATTGAGGAAAGAAACGCAACAACAATTTCCAATGTACCAGAGATGGTAGGGAGTGGCCAGAGCGTCGGTGGAGTCGTGAGTGAAACGGTAAGAAACGCCTAGTGGTATTAATTAACGTTATGTATAAGTTGGGCGACACGCGACAAGCCTCCTCGATCGCTAGCCGTAGCAAGGGAAGACTTTTCTTGTTTTCTCCATAATCGAGAAGACAATTTTGCAGATGTATTGGCTAGTAACTATGGTTCATGATAATTTTGCAAGCCTGCTCAAAACTGTTCTTTCGGTGTAAATTTTCAACTTGCAGTGTAATGTAATCTGTAGATCGGATGTATGAATTTCAGCACTACATTCAGAATATATCAAGTAATGTTGTTGCTACCTAAGCGTGATATATAATGTTAACGCACTGATTATTATGATTAAGATCAGCTTGGGTATTAAAAATTTTGCTAAGTTTTTTATACAAGTTGCGAATTTATACTTTGGGATTGCTAGGTGGGTGAATCATCCGACCATTCCGATTCATCAATTCAACTCCAGCGGATTATTTCCCGTTGCAAGTGTGAATTTTTTTATACATCTTTTGGTGAAACTGGGGTTGATAAGATTCCATCAGGAATTCCTGACATCCCACCTGCTCCTCGGGACATGGATCCTTGGGACGAAGGAAGCAAACCTGTTGAAGCATTTACTCTGATGCACTACGACCTAAATGTCTTCACAAATTCACTACAAGTAATATAGAGTACTAATGTTACGAAAGGACTCAATTAGTTTTCATGTTTATTTGTTTGCCAATAGTATGCTATGATAATGGACATTGTCAATAACTTAGTCCTATACGTTGATCCAAAGAGGAAGGAGGCATTCGAAAAACTTCAACGTCTTCGGTTTAAATTGCAACTACAAAGTACGGAAGCTCAGCGAGGGCCCATTCAAGACCTGCAAGATCACTTGAGGTGAGAAACTTTTATATTATGAAATTTTTGATACTTTGTGCTTGCACGCAACTGAATTCCAACAAATCGTTGTGGTTTTGCAGAACATTAGTAAATCAGTTGCGCCGCCTTGAGAAAGAAACCTATATTATTCATAAATCAGTTTTGGAGGACCCAACCAGCGAGCTATTGAGTTCTCATCGATCCATGTTGGAGAAACAGGTAAATGACTGCTCTTTTGTAGCATTGTACATTGTACTTTATTTTATCTGAATATACAGTATATGTAGTATAATATACATTATGTGCATACAATATATATACTCATTTTCATCGCAGGTGAACGAATACAAAGAACTAGTGGCAGCAAAGGGCGAGGAGTTGCACATGATGATTATGTGTTTCAAGGTTTAATGATTTAAATCTGGGATTAATTTGAGTCGAACAGCTTCAACAACAATGATAATTATTTATTGTAAAATTTTAGGAAGCCAAATTGGCAGCAACCCAACGATTATCAAGAAAACGTGACAACAAGGACGTTTCTCTTGTACGGGTTTACGAGATATGCTTCAAACATGCCCAATGGCGTTTGACTCAAACTGACGGGCAACTTGGAATTGCTGATATGGTACTGAGCAACTTCTTGTAAGGATAAGTTACTATGAACTCATATTTGTTTGGTGTCCATAGTTTTTGATATTTTCATTTCATTGCAAATTTGCAGGTACACAAAAACCGCCAAAAGTGATGACTCCGTGGAACATCTAAGCGAACTGGGCTACATTACAGTAACAAATTTGCTACCGAATCAGATTTATAAGGAGGTTTTGGTTCCATCCCAAATTCATGTCAGCATTCCAATTGATCGTCAAGTAAGACATTGTTATTATATGCATTTATTGATATCTCAGACTTGTCTTTAACAGTAATGTTCAAACTCGGAATTAAAATGTAACTAAACAACAAAACTTTGTGCAATATATTTGTGCTACCTTGATATTTCAAGGGTAATGCGTTTTTCTTGGCCTAAATTTAAATTCAAAACCGCGAATTGTATTTTTAGCGAACTTTCCGGGTGTTTTGCCGTGATCGACCACCAGTTGGAGGAATTGCTGTAAAGGAGCACTTCGAAATTAACATCGCACCAATTACAATAGGTAAGGTAAAGCGAAAGTTAACTAGTGAAAGCTTATGACACTGAGCTTAGTAAAACTATGAATGAATGAATGAAGCTTTTATTGCTTCCGACCCAACCTTAAATTCCACAGAATTGACAATACTCAAGTCACAAAAATTGAGCACATTGAAATCTTTAAATGGGAATGTCTTTCAGAACACGATGGAATACAGTTTATTCACGTTATGATGTTCGAATTATATAATTTCAGACAGTGAAATGTTCGGCACTACACTACTCTATAATGATCAGCTTTACTGCTTAGGCTAAGACAAATAAAATAGTAAATTGCGTATTGTCGTCCCTCCCAGACCTTGAATAATATAACTCACTTAGTTTCTGTTTCAAACTCATTGGTGAATTTATTTAAAATAGGAATGACATATCAGTTTTTCAAGACTCTCTTCAAATTTTGCTTTCCTGAAAAAGACCCAGAAAAATTGGACGAAGTTGACGCAAACACTATGGACGTTGAAGCAGGAAGCTCAGGCAATGGTACAGGAACATTGGACTCCCAGCAATCTGGGTCGGGGACGCTGGGTTTGGCCATGACACTCCCAGGTTCCAATGCAAAGAGCAAGAAAAGCAAGGCACAAAAAAAGAAAGAATCAAGGTTTTATGTTGCAATGAGTTTAAAGGACGACGTAGAGAAAATGAAGGAGAGAGCTGAAAAGAACATGCTCTTTATTTGTGTCAAAATACCAGAAGTTCCTGTGAGGGTCAGTTATAAAGGAGAAAAGGATAAGAATATTGAAGACGTTCACGATGTACACCTAGTAATTCCAACGTTGGAGTACAATAACATCACATGGACGTGGCTGGATTTCTTGGTAGCTGTCAGAAACCACAGCAAGCGAGTTCTATTATCCCAGGTGCGTTTTGGATGTAAAACAATATATTAATGTTGATTATGACTTATTTGAAACTTTGAATTCGCTTGTGTAGGCAATAAAGCAAAAATTACAAATATGGCCAAAAGTTTGGTCCGATAGCGGGACAGGCCCACAGGAAGAAGATAAGGCAAAGATGTTACTTGGTTTGCCGGTAAGTTTCGGAAGCTAATACTCTAATAGTAGTGTTGCATGGACGAATAATAATATGAGCTTCTTCCTTAATCCATTGACCTTGTCTTTAATTCCCTCAGGTCGAATCAAAAAGCCTAAAGAAGTCATTATTTGGGTCCAAGAAGTAATGAAGACAAAAGGCCAGTTCGGGTACCTTAAATGGCAGTGATAAATTCATTTCTTTGTTTACGCAATCTATGCTAAAAGGTTTTGAAGCTATGGCAAAGATAAGCGACATTAGGACGGATTGCTTGACAGAATCATTAATCTGATATAAATTCAACACTACTCCGATTGTAGACGCAGTACAATAATAAATATTTATTTTAGTGAATATAACAAGGCCCCTAATACAAGTACTAATTCATTTGCTTAAATTTTAGCGCAATACTAAGGCCAAGTCCTTTTAGCGCTAAATCCCTTGTACTTGCGCTTTGCCCTTAAACCCGTAACAATTGTTGAACTCTTTGGAAATGCGCTCACTCCTCCGAATAGGGTATCAGTCTCTGCAAAGATACAAACTGTTAGAACCATCATCAGAGCAATAAGAGATAGGACACGAGTTGCAGGATTATTCAAGTGTAAAAGTAATACAACAATAAGTGTTGACAGTTTTACCTGGGTGAAATCGAACAGCGTCCTTTTGAATGTGAACGTTCTGTGGTAAATCCTTATTCCGTACCAGGTCATCGTATGGAGTCGTCATTTTGACTGGAGTATTATAGAACTCGTTTAAATCACCTAAGGAGATAGGAGACAGTGAGTGCTATAAAATGTTTGAATGGTTCAGCTGCACATAATGGCGGAAACGAAGGCAGTAGCATTTCATTTTCTTACCGATTGTTTCAATCATGTATAACATTGAGTTGGGAACTGAGTGTTGAAATTCTTCAAATGCCTTTGATAAAAGGTCATATTTTAAACGAGAGTCTCTAAACCGATACTTCATCATAGCATCTGATTTCATTTTATTAAGGGACGGAGCAACAGACTTCGCCAAAGTTGTGAGTCGTTCCTGAGCATTTGGAGGCGGTTCGTATCCCTTTTGGGACCTCAAGAATCTGAAATATTTTTTACTCAAATAAGTAAGTGTTTATCATACTGCTTATCAAAAATAAAAAATAATTCCTTTACCCTCTTGCGGTTAGAGATTTAACTTGATTCTGGAAGAGAATTTCCCTACTGTTAATTTCAGCCAAATCTTCTTCAAAGACTTCAGTTCCACTGAGTAAAGTTTTCCCCTTCAGCTTTTGCACTGATACGACTGGTAGTTCCCTGTACCCACGTCTACTGTATGTTTGACCATGTCGAACAAAAACCTGGAGCTGGAATGAGATCAAATTTTATAAATCCTTTCAGTATACACTCTATGTAAACAATTAAACAAAAAGTTACATTTCAAGATTACAGGGAAAAGGGTATGGTAAATTGTCAGGCAACAGCAAAGCTTCAATCATACATTGCATTCTGCATTCCGCACATGACAATTGGCATTCCTGGAATATTTCTAACTCAAAATCCCTGCTTCAATCGCCCGCCATTTCGGAACTACTTGTGTACATAGTACAGGATGGGTGGAAATAGCAAAACCCAAACTACGATCATAACATTGAGTTTAGCTAACTAGTGTCTTCTCATTTCCCATTCCTGAGGTCAACATGTGCCCAAATGAAATGTCAAATCCCATTGGAGGGACAGGAAATGATTTCTCCAACGCAGATGACTTTCCCTTGTGTTAGTTGGTGTGCGGTCCCAATTCCCATAGCATTCCACACACAACATACGTACCGCCGCCGTCCCCTTCCTTCCCAGCACCACCACCACACATCCACCCATGCCAAATACACACATACCTACACAAATGAACTAAAGACACAAATACAAGTCATCCAATAGCAACTGACACTACACTTGGACGGATGTCAATGATCCAATGAAAACAATTGAAGGACTCACCTGTTTGACTCCTACAACTGCTGAATTTGACCTCAGAGCCGAGGTCAACTGGAACATGATGGATTTTGATGCGGTGGGTTTGGTTGAATTGAGCGCGTAAGTTCTACCCATGACCCCAGGGCAGGAGGGCCAATGAAAGGCAAGTTGTGTATATGTATTAGGGAAGCGGTTGTATGTATGTATGGGTTTCCAAATTCATGTGTTTATATATGAGAACCCAAAAAAATCTCACCCGTTGACTCCAACCTCCCTGTGCAACTCTTCAATCCATTTGCTCCCTACACCGTCAGCCATCTTTGACGTCGCCATTGAGATGGAAGTGAGAAGGTATTTTACCTTTGAACACTGAACAACACAAGAAAGGGGACAACAGCAATTTACAATATAAATAGTACACAATTACAGTTGTAAATGATAGGATCCAAAACGTTTGGATTTAAAAATTAAAATAATTTAATTAGTATTTCCTTATATAGTTCTGGTTTGAGTTCTCTTATTGACGAAAGAAGACGATAGACGTTCGTCGTAAAATAAAAGTCAGTAGCAGTGGCCCCATTTTACCGTGTGCAGTGGGTTTTTAATCAAGGATGTTTTGTTTGTACTTCATTTGATGGAAGTACAAACACAAATAATGAAAGGGAAGACTTCATCCGGAAGTCCAGTGATTCCTGAAAGCCGAATGCAGCTGCGGTGAGGACGGAGGGGTTAGACTACACAGCATGACTAACCCCAACAACGCCGCTTCTCTTGAAGATTGCCACTCGAATTTCTTTGCTTTGGTACGTAAATTTACTATATTAGTTAATTATGTCTCTTTGTAGAGAACCCATTGTTATCGTTGTAGTGCTTGATTAACATTCCGATTCAATTTAGTGTGAGTTTGTATTAAATGCCCATATAACCAACTTTCAGTTTCATTGTTAATGTTGCCATAATTAAAACATCGAAATCACTCATACATGGGCAATACAATGTAGTAGTTCAGCAGTCAAGTGCTTAATAGTTAACGAGCCACAAAATAATGATAACACGTAATCTAATAATATATTGATCTCGTTAATGTTTTGAACACAAATTTTGACCATCCAATCTTAATCTGGCGTATACGTACTATAAGCTAGGTATAAACTGTATTATATACACTATACACCACATATACTATAATTTACTAATTCTGTTATCGAAATACTTAACTAACTTAACGAACCTAGTTTCTGTCGATTAAAACCGAACGACAACTAGTTAAATTCAGGGAAATTATGCCTCGCCAGTAGGTATATATATTCGTATTAACATGCTTGAATTGGAGACAATGATTATTGTCGTGCTAAGGACAATTTGAAATTTTAATTTGTATTGCTTTATTTGTAGACCGATTTGTGTGGAATCAAATGGCGTCGTTTGGTCTCCGAAGAATTTATGGGGTCATCTCTTCATCATTCATGTGGCCCGTTAGATGATCCAGTGTTATCATCGTTTGCAAAGTGTCTTGCTGCAGATATTTTGTGTGTTTGGCGAAGATGTCCGAATACAAAATTGGTTACAACACCAAGTACACCTTTCCATCCTGGAGTTTCGAACAACAATCAATATTTGAATCATGCTCAACCACCTTCTGGGGGAACTTCCCCTCAGGTTTCAGGGCCAGGACACATGGCACCACACTTGCCACCGCACATTATGCAGCAGCATTTGGGACCCCTCGGGATGCCTCCTTCTAATATGGGCGGTCCACCTCCTTATTCTTCGAATTCTGGCATTCATAATCCTCATTCCCATGGAATGGCGCCTCAGCTGGGAATGCAAAATTCTTTTTTTAATTCCAATCCCAGTTTAAACGGCCCAAAAGAACTTTGGATATTTTGGTACGGTGAAGACCCTGACCTAAGTGGCTTAGTAAATCCTCAGTTGCTGAAATCAGGTAAGAGAAAATACTCCACACAAGTTAAATTCGATTAATATTTGAGGATTAGCAAGATATATTATTTTTAATTTTCAGAGGTTGATCAAGGCTCTTGGGAAAGCGGCTTATCTTACGAATGCAGATCCCTTTTATTTAAGGCGCTCCATAATTTAATTGAAAGGTATTGTCTAAAATTAAATTAGTTGCTACGCTTACCAAGTTCTCACCTATTTTAAATTTAAATTTAGTACGTATTTAACTCTTAATGCTTGCCTCAGCAGCTTTTTTGTAACTCATTATGGTGTCATATTTCAGGTGTTTGCTTGCTCGCGATTTTGTTCGCATTGGTAAATGGTTTATTCAACCCTGTGACGAAAACCAAAGGTTTAGTGCGAAGCAGTAAGTGTACAATTGTTGAGAAGCGGTTAATTATTATTCTTATCCATCTGGATATGCGTTAATGAAATGTTTTGTTTTATTAGTTTTCCCATGCAAGTGTCATTTTCGTTTTCGTACTTTGTTCATGGCGAAAGTACTGTTTGTATGAGTGTAGACGTTCGCCAACATCCAACTGTACGACGAATTGGAAAACATCACCTTTCAGCTTGTCAGCCCCACCACCCCATGCCAGGTAAAGATTCAATGCAATTTTGTGTGTCTGTATTCTAGTCTTCTGTTGGCTCCACTACAATTACTGTTGGAGGAATGTATATGATTTTGTTGAGCTACAAATTTACTCTTAATGTTTCAAACTTCAGTGCTACTTGCTCCACATGGTCTGGCTGGCACACTCACCGGTTTCGGCTGCCGACTTAGTGAGCCAGGAACCCCTAAAATTCTTGAAGAATGGAAGCATTTCTACCCAGTAGATGCAGCCCTTAAAAGTCCAATTTACGACACCACACAACCTAGCGGCCCACATTCTTCACCACGCCAGAGCTCACACACTTACAACTCATCTACATCCGGTATTCCCCCTGTGCTCGAAGTTCTGGTTGGAGGTGTTCGAATGAGATACCCTTCTTGCTACGTTCTTTGCACTGAAATGGACGAATCTCCCCGTTTTTCTGAAGCAGGAATCTGTCAACAACAAGCAAATTTACCAGGCAGGACCGGATCATTGGAGGCCGAATCTGCGAATTCTGCACAACCACCTTCAAAGATTAAACCACTTGGGCATCATACTAATCCGCCGCAAGAGGTGAACACAGTTGCTTGTTCGATACAAAATACAATTCGGGATAATATGATTCATTCAATATTTTATGTCTTTTATACCTACAGGTTGATCGGGTGGAAGGGCTTCTACCAGAACGAGTGTGGCAAGAAAGTGTCTTGTGCTCTTCTAAACCTCCTATTTCTTCAAGTACCACAAGTGAATCCAATCCCAGCGCAACCAATTCTTCCACCCTAAATTGTTCTACCGCTCCTGGCACGCCATCAAATAACAATATTGATAATGTTGGCCAATGGGATTTTACAGATCCAATGATGAAAACAACATGTACTTGCTCCAAGTAAGTCTTTCTGTTTCAAAATAAGGTTCCCCACAATGGGGGGTAAAATAATTGGCTTTTTCATTGTGGATGGAGACTGATTTCGCAAAACAATTTATTAGATGGTTACGTTTAATTTTAACTAGTCTTATAAGTTTTGTTTTATTTTTATTTTTGGTTGGGAAACAGATGTAAGCGTTTGTTGGGATCGAGAATGAGTCACGGTCTGGGAATCAATTCGATGAGTAGTCAAAGTACAAAGGGAGGTACAAAAGTAAGACGGAATACGTTCCACAAAAGGATTAACCAGCAATTATCACAAACTAAGGGCTGGACTAGTTTGTGGGACTTGGCCGAAGACACCTCGGCTGGCAACGCAAATAATACTCAATCCACGACCGCACCCGGTTCCTGTAAAGGAACTGACAATCAGAACATGAATAATCTCTCTTCAACGAACAGGTTAGTGATTACCGTATCTCGGAAATCACTCTTCAACCTTATCGCTGAAGCATTTTCAATATCAAACACTACATTTTGTAAATTTACTTTGCCGAAACTAATTAGTTGATTTTGGACTCAAATTTGGTGTAGTCTTAATATCAAATCGTGACGATTACCAATACCATTTGCTTCCATGTTTCCATGTAGTGTTTACATTTTGTTTTAATGTTTGAGACTTTCTTCCTGCATTTTGATATACATTGAAGCTTTAATGTGCATTTGACAATGATCCAGAACAAATGGAACCCCACACGCTACACCACTTGGAGGAATGTCCACTAGCAAGGCTGGGTCAGGGAACACCGGTCCCCTTGGCGGAGGTAGTGATTGTCCAGGCGCTTCTCCAGCATCTGTTGCCCCTTCGCCTTTACCAACACCTCGATCTCAGCCACAGCAGCCCTCCATCCCACAAACCGACATATTGTCGTTGCCTCCGACTGCCTCGCCAGAAACACAAATGAGTGAAAAACCGTTGGAAAACAGCCAAGATTATTCTAATATCAAATCTGGTTTTGCAAATCAACTTGTAAGTAGTTTTTTATTTTAAAAGTTACGAAATGACAACACATCAAGAGAAACCTGCTGTTTTAGGTCCTCACACCGAACTGCTTCGATGCTGGGAAGGACAGTGCTTTGGAAAACTCGCTTCACCGCCCAAATTTTCATGATGCGTCAAGTGTAGCAGCTAGCAACTACATTGACTTGTTAATTCCAAATGAAATGCCTAAACCTGAACGAGTCGGAGTCAAGAGACCCAGTTTGCCGTGGAAGGAATACGAATCTCTGCTGGAGGAGGAGAATTTTAATCAGCCATCGGAGACAATTTATGATTACACCGTAATAGAGGATTGGTAAGCCAATTGCAATACAAGTTAAAACGCCTGTTCATTATGTGTGCCACGTTTCCATTCGTTTGTTTCTAATGGCTTTTTTTTGAAGGCTTAACTACCCTATCAAGAAGTTAAAAAGAAGTGAAAACACTAGCACTAAGATGTCTTACAGTTGGGGACTAGGAATGAAGAAGTTGTCAGACAACAGAATGGCTAGAATGCAAAATGGACTACATAACTCAATGTATGGTTATGAGGATTCGGATCCTTACGAATTCGACGATGAACATCACCCGGCACCTTCTGTTAATATGAACAGCCTGAAACGGAAGGAAGGAAAAGTTTGTGCAATATTTATATTTGGACATTTTATTGAAATGAATTTTTATTTGATTATCATATGCTAGGAGGAAAAGAATATGGATTGCATGGGGGAAAGCATAATGGAAAGCAAAATATCCGGAGATTTGTTTACAAGTGCCGGCCTTCAGCCTTCCTATCGTGACCTCGAGCAAATATTTGACAATTCTGATACCTCCAGTGATGAGACAGTATGTGCTATTTGTGATTTTTACTATGTCGATTGCATAAATTCACAACAATTAAATATTTTAGTTCCAGGTTCCTACGCCACCTGGGTCAAATAAGCCGGCCGGTGGAATGGATGAACAAAATTCTATGACCATGGGTGGGGGCTATGGAAGTAAACATAAGCCTGGTCTTGGAATTTTACCACCGGAAGAGTTATCAAAAATGTTTCCAACCCCACCGTCGCACGAGCACAATCCAATATCATCACCGTGTGGTCTTCAGCCTGATACACCCTCAATGATGGAAAGCATTTTGGAGTCAATTGGGCCAACGGGCTGTGTTGTACGCCGGATGCAAGAAATATACACTGGAATCAGCAGCCCACCATCAGAACCAAATGACGTGAGATTGGAATCAACAAATTATTTTTTAAAAAATGGACCGCAATCGCACATCAGAGGTCATTTACAGGACTGGTCGTACGTTTACAAACCGGTCCCTGTTTGTAAAATGCTTGGTTCATCGAAGTATGCTCCTCTTACTAATCTTCCCAGCCAACAATTACCACCATTGGTGTTGCCTCCAAACTCAGTCTATAGACCAACTTGGCAATATCCTTGCGTAACCCAAAATCATCCACCTCCAACTTCAATTCACCAAATGCCTCACCACCACCCAGTTTGTATGGGTCCTTCACTGCCAACCCAATTACACATGCGCCCTGGACTCTCACCTATTTCACCCGTACCAAATACAAGAGGTAACTCAATGTGGCCATCAATAGCACTGAGTTCAGCCCAATAAGTTCTGTAATATTGCGATCTGGATAGGAATTGGCTGTTCAATGATTGCATACAATTCTTATGAGCTGTTGGGTGGGATTGGGTTTGCAACACATTTAGCCTTAACAACTCTTTAGTAAACAATATTTTCGTTATTCCAGGACCACTCAGCTTTGACTTAGGCAGTCCACCGAATGGGAATATGTACCTGAAGCATGGACCACATGGCCAAATCATTCAGCACCCTCACGGTCCTCATGGACAGCAGATGCAACACTCTCATCATCATGTATACGGAGGTCGAGGCTTAGTGGGTTTAGAAGCCCACGCATTGGTTGTTAATCTTTCGTTGTCTGACTCTGTGATTAACTTGTTTCGAGATCACAATTTTGACAGTTGCACTATGTGTGTTTGCAATGCCGGAAATCGGGTTGTCGGAAATATAAGAGGGTCTGAAGTGGGACCTTATATTCCGGATCTTAATCCCGAGGAAGACCGTGTACGATGCAATTGCGGCTTTAGTGCAAGCGTTAACAGAAGGTAATTTTTAATTTAAGAAATCTGAATATGACAGGTTCAGACAGGATTAGAGAGTATTATTATTACTGCTGGCTGGTTAATTGTGTCTGCGTGCAGTCATTAATACTTTACGTTTACTCCTACTTAGTATTTTTCCAAGTTTTTCTTTCAAAGTTTTTTAGAATAAAAAAATGCGGAAGAGTGCAATCATTCCATGTACCTTATAAGCTGCGCCAAGAACAGAATATGATTTTTCTGCTTGTTCTAACACTGAGTTTTATAATTCAATAGATTGGCTCACAGAGCAGGCTTATTCTACGAAGACGAATACGAAATCACCACACCAGCATTAGCGTCCCAAGCTCTTCTTTCCGACGAGTTCTATGAAAGCAAAAAACCCTCACTTCTGCTGCTAGACCCAAAGAACTGTACACAAAACGCATCCAATGAAAATGATTTTATGGTCGCCTCATCAATTGTAGACACCGTACCATCCTACCTTTTGGAAATAATAAGAGAACAATGCTTGCTTTTATTTGGAACAATCGCGAATTCAAGGTTCACCGGAGATGTCATCAACCACAAGTACGTAAAGCGGTATAGGCTTTGCCACTTTTGTTTCATTTCAGTAAAGCAGTAATTATTTCTATGGGTCTA
Organism: Orthonychiurus folsomi; assembly: GCA_036851895.1. Classification (NCBI taxonomy): domain Eukaryota; kingdom Metazoa; phylum Arthropoda; class Collembola; order Poduromorpha; family Onychiuridae; genus Orthonychiurus; species Orthonychiurus folsomi. Next base: position 21,117 of record JAAXYW010000110.1, on the reverse strand, counting down.
GATTTACCGGACGTACTTACAATTTTCTCGATTATCTCGATGGAAACCGTGCAGCCTTAACCGCATTAGAACACGGAAGGACAGTAATGATTGAGGCCAGTGGGAAAAACCACTACAATAGAATGCCGGAGGACTATCTTCCACTGAAGCCCAATGTTGTATTTATGCACAAATGGCCGTACCTTTGGGCCAAAGGTTCGCAGTCTAGCCAGGTAAGTTGATTAGCTGAAATAGCTTAAATATATTTTTAAAAGATACTTCTAGTTTCTACATATTTCAGATGTTAACTTTAAGTGTATATTGTATAATTTAGGAATTAATGCAAGTAATGAGAGCTTTGTTGCCTTTGCTGCAAGTTGCTGTACATGTTAAAACTTGGGATGCCCAGTATAACGTGTCTGGCCCTCTCACCTGGAGGCAGTTTCATCGGCTCGCCGGAAGGGGTAAGTATATAAAATACTGGGAAGATAATTGATTTGAACCAGGAATGAATAATTTTTGTTTTATTCATAATTAGGTACGGACGACAGATGTGAGCCTCAGCCAATTCCATCACTGTTGGTTGGCTCTGAAAGAGACTGGGTTGCGCTCAGTCCTCTAGCAATAAAGTTTTGGGAAAGACTCCCTCTTGAACCATACGCATATCCACGTGATGTCGCCTATTTTGTTGTTGCACCAGAGAGCGAATTTATATTAAGCGCCGTTCGCACGTTTTTCCGTGACTTGTCTACTATGTACGAAATATGTCAATTGGGAAGACATTTCTCCGTCGGCCCGCGGGGTATCCGAGAGGGAATTATTAAAGTAGGACGTAACACAGCTGTTAAACTTGCCGCTGAACCTCTGGATGAGTGGTTCTCAATGCTGCCTGACATTCCGACAGCAGCAACTCTTAAATTATATTCTCAGGTAATATAAAAAAGAGATTTGACTTAATTGTCCACAAAGTGTTTTATTTACATATTTTTGCGAATTTTACAGGCGTGTAGGCATTACCTGGTTCCAATGCTGTTACAGATTTCTGAAAATCAGAGTTTACTTGAACCAACTAATAATAACACGCAATATCCGCGAGCGACCAACCTAGAAAGACCAGCACCTTCTCCTAAAATGCCCCCGCCTTCGGAGCCTACAAGCCTTAATTTACTATCACAGGGTCAATCTCTTCCAAAGAGCGAATATGGTAGTTATTAATATTTTTTTCAACTCTGTTTCTAGTTATTATTTGGCTGGTTTAGTCTTCAATTCTATATTTTAACTTCGTTTAGCCTCTGCTACTTCAAATTCTGATGCTGAGTCTAGCACAAAGGAAGGAATATCCAGTCAGGAACCAATTGATGACGACGATAGAGATCCGCCAGCAATTGTTATATATCTTGTTGAGCCTTTTGGCTTTGGATCTGATAATAAAGATTTACACCGGTGAGTCACATGTTTTCACATTTCAATTTTTGACGAAGTATTCCATTATGCTAAAGCGTTATTTCTTTTACGCAGATTGGCAAGTTTGGGTTTATTGCGATGCTTCACCTCCATTCTTAATTATATACCTGAAAACATTAAGAACAACATTACTCTGCAGGTAATATTTGTGACCATTTCCAAACCATACGAATTTATTTTAACATGCATTCTAAATACTCGTTTGTTCTATAGTTTATATTACTCCCGTAATCCTTGGCAGTAGGTTTTAGTGTCTAATATTGGTCTACTTTTTCAGATTATATCATTGGAAGATATTATAAATTTGGGCACTAGCACGTCGGACGTAGAAGTTAGGAATGACCAGATGCGAAACCTAGCTTTAACCGTCTACTCCCAGTGTCGAAGATTGCTCCTACATCAAAGTACTGTCAAGTCACTGACCGGATTCGGTCCAGCGGCGGCAGCCGAGCTTTTTATGAAAGCTAAAGATGTAAGATTTGTATTCCGGCGTGTTTTATGGTTTAGATTTTTAGAGTGGATTAGTGCAATAGTTGAATAATTTCTTTTCACTTTTCAGGAGAAGAAGAAGGGAGCTTATAAACTGTATACACCACCGTACGTTTTGGCTCCAATCAAAGAGAAAGTGTCCGAGGGTGTAGAATGGTTGGGGGGTCTGCAAGCTGTTGGCGGAATGGTTAGTGGTGGAAACTCAGCCGGCAGTGTTTGTTCCGTGGTTCCAACTTCTTCCTCCGTCCTCTACGTTGCCTACTGTATTTCTGAAGACCACCGCTGGCTACTTGCTTCAGCAACAGATGACAGAGGAGAGCTTTTAGAGACAACAACCATCAGTATTTATGTTCCAAACAGATCCAAAAGAAGAAAGGCTTCCGCTCGAAAACATGGACTCCAAAAATTAATGGACTTTATTTTGGGTATAATTTCTACGGGTGTACAGCCCTGGCGGCTGGTTGTAGGAAGACTTGGAAGGATTGGACACGGTGAACTGGAAAGCTGGAGTACACTACTTAGCAGAAAGAGCTTACTGCGAGCATCAAATCAATTGAAGGATGCATGCAGGCAGTGTAGTCTACAATACCCTGTTGACACTCCTTGTGTTCTTTCAGCTTGCTTGGTTTCGCTTGAACCAGACAGCTGTTTAAGACTAATGCCAGATCAATTCACTCCAGATGAGCGGTTTGGTGCTGCTCCTGGATCTTCGACATTGTCAACACCGCAGGATGTGTCTTGCTCTCATGTGTTAGTGTTCCCAACGTCTGCTACGACACAAGTAAGCTTGCCATGAGACTTTGGAGGATTATGAGAAATTAATGTAAATAAATATTCAATGAGCTTTTTTTTATTTATTCAAGTCTTCGCAAACTGCCTTCCAAGAGCAACACATCAACTGTCCAGACATGAACGATGATGATTTGCTATTTAATCCAAACGAGGATATGATTGATGTTGACGGAATGAATGTGAGCAGTTTTTTAGAATTTAGCAGTGAACACTTCCACCTGAATTTTTTATTACTATGCTGATTTCATAATAAATTTACAGGATTTGCAATTGGGAGATTTATTTACCAATTGGGAAGAGGGGCCAGGAGTAACCAGCCCGGCAGGCAGTCCTCCACGTGAGTCTGCATCACAACCTGGGAGCCCAATGACAGCTATTGGTGGACAACAATCCCCATTTCCTGGAGTTCAGGCAAGCAATACAAATTTTTAGCCCCTTTGATAGTGCTTCTGAATACATTCAATAGTTTCTATCTACTCGTGCTGAAGTTGTAATTGGCAACTATTAGGCCGGCCTCTCCTATAAAGCTAGATTTAGAGTTTCTTAGAGTAAAACTCCAAATGCTTGATTGATTTTTTCATGCTTAAATTCGATGCTATTATTGTTAGGATGTAGGGACTATTTCCTAGATTCCAGAATATTTGTTTATAATTCCAGAACGGCGGTCGCGGGAATGGCAGTGATGAGCTGGGAACTCTTCTCCAACAGCCTCTTGCTTTGGGCTACTTGGTTTCTACTGCACCCTCAGGTCAACTTCCACCTTGGTTCTGGGCGTCATGCCCTCAACGAGCGTCTGAGAAAGGGAGTGGTGTATTTCTGAAATCTGCGCTACATCTGCACTCTCACAGTGTGTTGCACAACATCGATGACATCTTACAACATCAGTCTTCTGCCAAGCAACATCCATTAGACTCTCAGTTTACTACTGATGTCTTGAGGTAAGTATTAATTTTTTAATGTAAATTAACAATAAGTGGATAGTGGACTTGTGTTTAGCACCAGTAGAAAACATTTGCCTAAATCGTGTCCATTTATCAATGTGTTAATTCAATTTACTTATTGCAGATTTGTATTGGAAGGTTACAATGCCTTATCCTGGCTATGTTTGGATCCCGTCACACATGATCGAAAATCTTGCCTTCCATTGCACATACAGAAGCTACTTCAACTTTACTACACAGTCTCTGCTCTGCTGTAACTGATAGCCTAAGAAACGTTTTATTTTTACAATTTTTAATTTATTATAACCCCATCGACTAAGTAAGTTTAAATGGGGTTATAAGAGATAAGATTTTAACGACGAGCGAATGCAAGGTAATGCTTTTTGGTGGCCAGCCTAGTTTGAATTCAGCCTGCGTTCCCCACTACTTCGATATCTTGATTAACAAGTGCGCTTCTCCGTTCAACCTGCTCATTGCTCGAAGCATACAATCAAGTAGAGATTTGAGGATGTGAGGCTTGTGAATGTCTTCCACTGTTCAAAGATGGTTGATTTCTTGATTTGTACGAACTGGGACAGACTTCTGATGGATCTGATCTTGTTTTCCAAAAGTCATTAACTCTATCTTATTGTGTAATGCTTTTTAAAGGTTTTTTTTTTTGTTGTACGCATTCTTTGGTTTAGCATGCCCGCTCTGTGATGAGTGGGCATGTATGTTAGGAGGAGACGTCTTTTTAAAGATGCATTTATTGCAATTGTGTTTTTAAAAGTTTAAACTTAGGTTGAGTTATTCTGGTAAAAATTCCTTCATTGATAAGTTACGTAGGTTTTCTGTGATTTTTTCGGTTGCTACACAATTGCCATATGGCTCACATTTTTGAAGACTACCTATCGCTTGGCGGAAATGATTTATGTAGAACAAACATGGTCTAGTGAAACACGTCCGCTTCAGTACCTGACTACGTATTTTCATCACTTTTAGTGAGAGTGTTTTGTTTTAAATTAGTAGGTATTTTTGCCAATTTTCAGCATTGACTTGAATTGAAAGGTTTTACACCAGTTTCCTTCAGTTGATATTTGACTATCTTATCCAAAAATGCATTTAACATTGAATGGCAATTGTGGGGCTCTGCGATTATTTGTCATTTTGTGTGTTTTGGTGTGCATTTAATAGAACGTTTTAAAATCCTTAGATCAAATGAATTATGGAGGCAAAAATCAGGGATTGCGAAAATTCGGAAGCAGTTTTCTCCTGACGCCAGTTCAGATCTTCCCCAATTTTGCATGCATTTATCTTACTGTTACGGTCTAGTCGATTGTTTGGAAATATTTTGACACATCACAATAGTTGCTGCCCGCTTGGTAAATCCTAAGTTAAATGTTCCATGGGTAGTTCGTCAATATTGGCTCTTTATTTTTTACTTCACCCTAAACCCGTCGGTGGTATGTAGTGTGTCCTGTGCGACGGTAGCGTTGCGCGACGGTAGTGGGTTGACAACACCGCTCCTGCTACATACTTCAGCGCATATGCAAAAACTATTACAATATACACGTTATCATCATCAAACACATACTAAGGTGGAATGTCTGCGTGTCTTCTATCTCCTCCGAAACCAGCGAACCGATCTCAGAACTTGATAGTTTAAAATATTTAGGAGGTCAGCGGGGTTTGCATAGGCCAGGTCACAAGTTGACCTGACCTTTGACCGCTGAGTTAGGGCAATGACCTTAGCTAAAATGGAATAGAAGCATGGCATGTGACGTGCCATTTATCTCAGCGCAATGATTGTTCTTAGCAATGCTGCATTCGAAGTGGAGTGCACTTTACAAAATAGAAATTTGGCCTTCCAAACAACGCAATAGTTGATACTAAGTTAATAACGAGATGACGAGTCGTCCCGCTTAAGCGAGGCGCGGGTCTGGTGAATTACTTCCAAAGAAGTTGTTTCGTGTGCCGATTTTAGAGGTTAGTTTGCAAGAATTGTCATAATGTGGAGTGGACGGTTACCCAATTTCCTGAGTCACCAGCTTTAATTTTTAATTTGACCAATCTTTTAATTGTAAGTCCGTTGTTACATTCATACCTCTTCTGATCCAAAATAAGAAAGTTTCGACTAGGACAAGTGCGGGGCCGAAGGCCTCGCCGAGTGCTAGACTATTATATGACTGTGGACTGGAACCAACTGCCCTTTTAACTCCAACCACAATAACAAAAAAAAGTAATTTAAAGAAAGCTCTTTTAAGAGCTATGACATTAAAAAAATAATTGAAATAAAGCCATTTTATGGGCTATCACATCAAAAAAATAATTGAAATAAAGTCCTTTTAAGGGCTACTACAATAAATAAATAAAAATTGAAATAAGCACATGCCAAATGGTATGGTCTTGGGCGTACCGCTTGCATAAGTTCACCCATACAATGACACACACTGCAAACGAAGGGCGGGTTTAGTAGGTAGAACGGTAAAAGTAAAAAAGGACAATATGGCAAAACTACTTTATGGAACAAACACTTATGCAACCATTCAATTCGAAATTTACGACGCCTAGGAATTTACTGGAAAAGAATAACTTCATTGAAGTAATTATTCGGATGGTGGAATTTTCTTAATTTTGGGGGGAACGAATGGAGCGTCGAGAAAAGTTTTAGAACTTAGCTGTTCCGTCTTCGAATGTGTTGAATTCAATGTTTAACCGTATTCAATATATGAACGCATTGAAATCATACTTTTGAGATGAAGAAATCATTAGGGACTTTTTTATTATAATTGTTGACCCAATAATTAACTCGGTGTAGAGTTCCCTTTGCTCTACGCTGGACGTTATCTTATTTTCGCCTAATTTTGTTTGTTTCGCCAAACGAGTTTCATGCCGTTTTCCCCCGCGTATGCTTTTCGCTGAAATGCCCTTATTTCTCTTTTTGATGATTCACGACTCACAAAGATTTTGAACATGGTTTTTGAGCTGCTGCTTGTGCAATTTCCACTTTAGCACGTAATGTTTAAAAGTACTTTCCGTTTTGTCTCTGCACTTGTTAGTCCAATTTAATAAGAATGAGCGATCTTGGAGCTGTATGGCGTATGCGCAACCAAATACAAAATCGTTTCCAATTTTATCTCGTACCTGGCCAATAGTACCATGGAGGAAATTCGGGGCGGAATTAGTGTAGTACCAGACCCAGTGCTACTAGCATTTACTAATACTTTAGCATTTATAAACATTACCCTTTTTTAAGGATGTATGGTGAACCCAATCTATCTAATGTTGCAGCTCCAATACTCTGACATTTACAAACATTTCCAGTTTTCCAAATTAATAAACAAATTTCCCTCCTGCCTTTGCCATGAGTCAATTGGCACTTTTAAAGGCTGCGGCTTAGCCTTCAATATTTCTACGTGTTCCAAACTTTGAACTGACATTGTTTTTTACCTCACCTTCACAATGAACATAAATTGGCGTGAGTGCCAGATGCCAGACCTGCCAAGCCAAAGAAAAAAAAATCAGGAATGACTTTAATTGCAATACTGCGCAAGACATTTCAAAAGATTTGATTGGATAAACACTTTATTAACTTCCAAGTTTTTAAGGTTCGTCACAGTAAGTATTATTGTATATTAATACGAAAGCTAAAATGCGGTACAATTTCCCGAAGAAATTCTTCCTGTATTACAGTGAAATGAAGAGAATAATTTTGAATAATTTGCCTGGGTCTGGTCTATACTTCTGTTTTGAATTATCAATTCGTGTTTTCTAGACTGCTTGCATATCACGCATTTGTTTGACCGAGATGATATTACTAGAAATTAGTATTATGTGTGGCAGGTTTTTTTCTGTGTTTTGTGTTGCGTCATGAGTTTTAAACCATTTGTTAGTCATTGTTATATTCAAATTAGTTTGATGCTCTGGTATCAAACTTATATGATTATTTGTGAACTGGCTGAATTATTTTGTGTGTATGTTTCGAGTAGACATGACTGGAGTTCAAAGGAAGTATCATCCTCGATTTACGTATTATGTGCTATGGTATGTCCCAGAAATGCGTGAGACTAATATAATCCAAATTGGGGTAAGCTTAAGAGTGATAATTGTCGTACAATTTGGTTCAGTCAGTGAACTTGACTTTACTACTCATTCCGAACGTAACTCAGATTTGCGATAACATTGATTGACTGATTGACTGATTGAAATATTTTGAATATTGCAAAACCAACGAAATAATCAAGGCATACCACAGGAATTCATCCTTAAATGGAATAATAACACTGTGGTTGTCGAGATTTGGCAAAATTGAATTCGGGTTAGTTGAATATGCAAATATAAAATAACTAATAATAGATGGCAATGTGATTATTAAATAAAACGATGCAAAATGATTCGGGTTACTTAAATGTGTTTACGTAAAGACCAACAATTTGTAGCTTTCCCAGCCTCAATGTTGGAAGCCAATTGTTGCGTTGTCTTATGCTGGTTTAATAATTAAGGCAATACTTTCTAAACGAATATAAGAATATGAAAGTTTTAATATGTAATACGTAAATAACAAATAATGTTCCTCAGGTATGAAATCCAAGCTGGTTAAATAATTGTAGTAACATATTTGTGCATTTTAAACTGCGGCATATACAAACTTATTGTAAGGGTACAAGTAATAGTCGAGCTAGGTTAATGGGTGACAATGGTAATTACAATTGTAGAAGACTAATTGCATGTTCGTTAGATATATATTCAGTTATTTATAAGTATTTGTTGTTTTATGAAGAGAACAATATAACCAACAAAATAAAGAGAGATTAGCTACTGGAAGGACGGGGAGCCGGCCGAAAGAGCTGATTCAGTTCTCAGGAGCACGTTGGTCCTTGCGTGTGGTTTGAACTTACCTAATCTAATCTTACCACTTTAATTGTCAAGTTCATTTTAATATCAATAAGAATATACACTATATTGTAAACATTAATTAATGTTATTTTATTCTCAACAATGGGTATGGATTGAGACAAATTTGAATACTTTTTAAGAAATATTATGCAGATCCACCTATATTACTACCCATGCATCAAACCACCTAATGTATAAATACGTAGCATAGATTTTCGAATTTGTGTACAGCGAATTGTCTACATTAATGAGTGAATGAATAAACTCATCTGATGGTTTACAAAAAGAATCACATTATTTTGCAAAAAAAATATTCCAAATTTTAAATTTTTTAGCGATAGGTAACCAGACACTCATACTCAGCTCTGCAACTGCGTGTGGTTGTCATAATCAGGATTATAGGTTTTATTTTTTCAATAAAGTCTTAAGTTGCTGTATATATGATCGAGTTCAAATTTTGAGTTCAACATGACTATTAACTATTAATTACTCATTGGCATACTTTTTGAATTTAATGTTGAAAACTCTATAACTTAGCATGACGTATTACGTATTTAATGAAAAGCAAGTGCTACTGAAGGTTTACATGACCAAATGACGGCACATGCTACCATAAAATCTTCTAAATAAATGTCACTTTATTTAGAAATATTGCTATTGCATAAAGGGGCAACACGCATTCATACAGAACAAAGGTGTACCTAGGAATGAGGAAATAATTTACCCGTGTGAAATTATAAGATGTTTTCAAGGGATCCAAATACAAAGTATACTAAGTTAATACTAAACTAGCTGATTTAAATTATTTTGAAGAGCAGAACTTAATACAGTTCAAAGCTTAAATCTTCAACCAAATATGAGCCATTCCCATGACTAACTCCGCTGCAATGAGAACAATGATCATCCATTCCAGTCGAACATGATGACGGTCGCTCAAGTGATGAGATATTAACTCCAGTAGCTCACAGCATTGGGCCAGCTTCTCATTCATTACATCAGTTCTTCTGCTAACACTCAAATAGTTAAACACCTTGCGATACAATGACTCCAAGTTCTCATGTTCCCAGTAGAAATCAGGGGTGTCCAATAAATCAGATGTGAGATTCAATTCATTACGTAACGCATAAATCTCCCCTGTTTTCTGTAGAACTTGAGGCCGAGTTAATCTGAGATGCCGTGAACCCTTTAATTCCTACGAGAATTAAAAAATTAGCTGCAAATGGATTGATTGAGAACATTTTTTAAATTAATAGTTTAAGTTGCTTACCTCAGTAATAGCATCAATACTTTCCACGTACTTGTCCAAAGTCGATTCCCATATTCCCAATTTTACACTCAAAGCCAATGCATTTGCAACAGCATATTTTTCAAACAAAGGATGATCACATTCTTGATCCATCAGCAATTTTCCATTGGTCATATAAGTTGGTCTGGGCAAATACAAATCATTACAATATTGGCGATGTACCGTGTCAATTTCCGACATCCGTCAAGTAAGGTGGCTCTTACCTATTCTCGCTATGATTGTAAAGCAAGTACTCACACTCATCCAGGACATCAGATCGGTCATAACTTTCACGTTGAAATTTTCGAAGGTATCTACACCAGAGTTGAAATAAATAAAAATGAATCAGAAATAAAATTCAAGAATGTGAATCTTAGCTTACTTCAAAGCATTGTCCATCTCCGTATCCGGCATATTCCAGAATATCACACAACCATTTTCAAAGTAGAATATCTCTCTTGGCTCATTCCCAATCGGGTACTTGGCAGTTGCATGGATGACATGGTCTAATGCAGCATCTGGATTAAAATACAACATGTAAAAATTAAATCATGGCTGATAATAATTCATTTGATAATCTCATTATTGCCTCTGCATGGATTACAAAACATCAACTTACTCCTGGGCCAAACGCTCGGAATGTACAGTCCTTGAACAATCAGCCCATCTCGAAGATTATCCAAATCGAGTTCATCACAAGTGGCATAGCCTACAATTCTGAAAAAACTTTGCTCCTGTTCTATTTCTTGCAGAATGGAGCGGCTAATTGAACCTGGTTTTCTTTTAGTCCGTTTCTTCGCCAGGTTAACCATTTGTGACAACCCCATAGTCATACTATGATCCTTTAAATTAATGGAGTAATCATCAGGATCCTTGGAGGAGGACATTATTGCTGTCTTAGTGAAGAGATTTCGAACTGCAGTGCCATTTTGATGACTACGAAAGGATTTTCCAGCCATGGAAAATAGAGGAATTACATCAGAACTTGGAATTCCGACAGAAGCTGTGTGGTGGGTGTGAAGTGCCGAGGACATCAACCTTGATGACAATGTAATCATTTTTCGACGAATTGCAGCACACATGACTTAATGATGAAGCTGGACTTGACTACAAATTGAACAGTTAATTAGATAAGGTCAATTTCCGTAAAACTAAAACACTTCCAACGCTTGGACACGACAGTTCAGGCTCAGGGCGGCGCGGCGGATGCCAAAAATTGCAAATCCAACAATTCAACGAAGTGCAGAATCACAGAAGAATTTTGCCGCCTCGAACTTGAATGCAACCAAGTCGGGCGCACATGCATAGTGTTGAGCCCTTTGCCCCACTGAACACATTACATCATTTCATGGCTCAGGTCTCATGAGTGAGCAAGAAATTATATGGTAAATTAATTAATTGTATGTTCAGTTTAGACGCTATTATTATATTGGCCTTAGGGGTTATAGCCCGGAGTGGAGGTAATTATGACGAGCAAATTTATAAAGTTGCATAGATGGTTATTGGATATTTAATATAGAATATTCAATGTAAAATGTTGTAGAAGCTCACAAAATTACTTAATACAAAAGGGCAGACCTGTAAATGACTTATAAAAACGTTAACTTTACTCACGTATACTCATAGGAACAATACTCACGTGAAACAGCTAGCAGAATAAAATTTGTGAAAATGTGTTGAGTAAGTTTTAACGCTTAGTTTTGCGGAACCGTCTTTACATTATATTTTACAGCTCTAAGACATTAGAATTGACAAAAATGAGCTGTCCAAACCATTTTCCTATTTTTAGCAAAATTTAATTCGTATATTGTGGTTTTGAAAATCCACTGCATGACTTCTTGTTGTGGAACAAACCTTGAAAACGGTACGGCCGTTTTCTTTTAATAAAATTATGTTTATAGCCACTTGAAGCTACAACTTTAAAATTTCATTTCTACTTGTTTCAGCAGTTTATCGAGTCCGACCAAATGCAATGCATAATAAACGTCTATACAATAATTAATTAGAGATTGACAGAATCTAACACTCCGCCGCGATGATGTCAATTCCATTTGGATGCCATTCTATATGATTAACACGATTAAGGAAGGAAGGACGCGATTCTACNAGATTCACAGAATCTAACACTCCGCCGCGATGATGTCAATTCCATTTGTATGCCATTCTATATGATTAACACGATTAAGGAAGGAAGGACGCGATTCTACGGCTTAAATACAATTCACGAAGTTGAATAGTGGAACTGGAAGTCTAGTCGGTGAGGAAAGATTTGCAGTAAGACTATTTATAAAGAAGTGAAGAATTTCAAAACTTTCCACTTTTGATAACGCAACTCAAACATACCATTTCTATTGACCAAATCCAACAATGGAGGAGTTTTCCTTTGCCCATGCAATAATGCTATGTTAGAACTTCACGTGCATTCACTGTTATGTACAAGCGTCTTGTCTGATTCATAACTGCACAATTTGTCGCATTGTCGCCTAATTCTGGTTTTGTAAAACAAGTTAACAACTTCCTGTTATCCAGAAATTGCTACTTTGCCCTGGCCGGTACCGGGTGGTGTCTATCATTTAGATGAAAAGCGTATAAAGAAAGCATAAATATGTAGGGATATGGATAGGGAGGAGAATCAAACTAGGGGTTCGAAAATGTGAGTTACTCCTCTGTCGAGCACGTGCGTGTATAATTCTGAAAAGCTTTTTCCACAGCTTATGCACAACAATATTCTAATAAAAAATCAGACCATAGTATTTGTCGAAAATATTTAATTTAAAATTTTGCTTTCTGGGTTAGAGTTGCTCAAATCGCAAGTAGAGCACTGAACTACTTACATTTAGCGATAAGAATAGCGGTTGTTTGTTTCGGGATTTTCAACATTTTTGATTTTTGAACTGGCATTTAAAGTAAAATGAGAATAATTAGATCCCACATTCAAAAATCTACTCGTACATACATGTTTTTTCCAGTGAGCCATGACACTACAATTTGGTCCGGGAAAGCCGTACGTCACCACTGAAAACAATTATAAATATGCGATTCGATTCTTAAAATAACACTAGAATTTGTTGCGACACATTTCATAACTTCGCCGACAAACCTAAATGCATTATTTGCCTACGTCAACTGGCATCCGCACTTGTCTGTGAATCCGTACAGGGCATTCATTCATTATGTCGCGAATTGAAGAAAGAAACGCAAATGCCAGCCGGCGTGTCTACATACATCACGCTGCTACTATTCTACACTGCTCTGGCTGGAATTTCAATGCAAAGCAATGTGTGTTGAGAATCATCATCATCATGTGAAGTAAAGTTCAGCTTTAGCTTTATGCATTAGATTAGAATTTTGAACTGTCTTTTACTCAAGTTTATGCAAGTACTGCACATGCACACCAATTATGTTTACGTGTTGTATTCTGTGTATAATGTTGTAAAAGTATTGAAGTAGCATAATATTTAGCCTTCTGTGCTTATTAAGCAGATCAGAGTAGCACATTACCTACAAATATAAGATTTCTACAATCGCATTTGATGATTTCGTCGTAGAATTTAATGCTTGCGCACGCAATTATGTTTACAACTTATTCCTAATTTCTTACACGGGAGAATATTAACATAGAGCAAATTGAGTGGCGGCAAGAAATTTCTGGGAAGTACCCGAGTTTTTGTAGCGCCCACTTTTTGCACAAGGGATTTCATGCATGCCTGTAATAATGTTGACGTTAAATTTACCGATTTGTTTGCTTTTCTCGCTACTCCATACACGACAACTTAATTGCACATGTATTAAGCCAATCATAACAATTTACATATCACAGTCATACGTTTATTATACTATACACACCTACTCTTTCACCATATCAGCTGAGATTCAATCCAATTCCTACTGATAACCACAACGCTGCCCTGGAGCTGGAAGATGCTCTAATGTATTCAACCTTATAAACGTATATTCTACCGGTATACTTATCAACTTCACAATTTGAACGTTACGAGTGCGCAATCCATAACTGTACCACTGCACTGGCAGAATACTTAAAAGCATTTTTGAACCACTCCCTCCCTCGTAATGTAAACAAGTGTATCTACGTATGCGCATGTCACATGTCATGTCACAAGTACCAACATCAAGACATGAAGCAGAATATTACACTAATATATACTACAGAAATATACTTTGTATTATATAATGGAAAAATCCATAGATATGTAATGATGTGCTATGTATGCATGTGTATTAGAAGGCATTTCACCCAAGCGCGCAGGTCAAGTGAGGTCAAATAGTTGAGTGGGAAATTCAAATAGAATAGTATGAGTGTAAGGATTACCCTTGTGAGAGCCCGAACTGGTGCGGAGGGTGGGTAGAAGGGAGGAGCTTGAGCATCAAAATGGCCGGGAACGTGGCTCGTGAGTTCTTTGTAGTTTCCAGAGGAGTGCAGTGTAGATCAGTCATCCAAGTAGTGCAGTCCAAAACAGTCAGTGTGCAGGAGCATAAGTAGGAAGGATAGCAGCAATAAAATAATGAGTGAGGATTTGGACTTTGTTGTCAAGATGGAAAATTCGGATGGAGTTCTTCAGGCTGAAATGCCAAATGACCCGGGGTAAGTTCCTTTGAATTAAATTCATTCATTTGTTTTTATTTACTCTCTTCGTCTGTCGAAATCTAATTTCGCCGCCTTTGGATTTGTTATTGTTTGTTATGCAATGGAACAGTAGTGCTGATATGGATTTACCTGTTCTGTTTTACAGGAAAATGTTCATCGGGGGTCTTAGCTGGCAAACTAGTCCCGGTAAGTATTTCCACTCTATGGTTTTGCCTTAGTTTAAATTAGGTTGCATTTCCTGCCCATAAAGGATCCAGGAATCCGGTTCCCTAGTTAAAGGGGGGAAAGGGAACACAAATTATTGTTTTCCAACTTCAAATGGTGTTCCGGCCATTAAGAGTGGCTCCGACGTACATACAGAGTGAGAAATGATGGAATTAATCTACGTTTGTGTCTGCTCCCGACCTGGAGTACAACCATAATTTTAGTGTGGATGAATGATTTTCTCCTCTTCTCTGACTTTCGCCCATTTCATTTTTTTTTGCAGAAAGTTTACGAGAATACTTCAGCAAGTATGGGGAAATAACAGAAGTTATGGTTATGAAGGACCCAACAACGCGGCGATCGAGGTAAATGAACATTTTTTTCTTCTTCTTACTCTTCCTCCACGTTCTTCCGGATTAAAAATCCAAGACTACGTGCTTTTCCCCTTTGCACTTCCTTTCCTCCACATCTCTGGTCCCTCTCCATCACGACTTTGAGCAGTTAGCTTTTTACAACTTGTATTGCTCTCAAGTCACAAGTAACTCAAATCCCCCCGCCCGCCCTCCCGACTCTCAACCAAAGAACATTTTCTTCTTCTTTTCTAACATGTAATAAATGGATCCTTTTTCCTCGTCTCTCAACTCAAATGAAAATCACAGAGAGCGGGAGACCAACCCGGTCCCGAATCACGCTTCGCTCTCCAGTCCAATCGAAGAGCAAAGAATTAGATTCACATTTTGCAATAAACGTCCATGATCCTATCCCCGGAATCACTTCAAGAAGAAAAAAAGATAGAAAAGTACACCGATTTCTTAACTGTAATTAAGAGCTATGAAGGTTTGGGCTAGACTTTTATAGACTAACGTAGCGTAGCGGTGGTGGTGCGTGTCGTAGCTTCTGAAACGAAGCGGACTTTCCGGACTCATGTTGACACAAGGAGCTGATAAATGAAGTTATCCTTCAACATGACTGAGCGCAATTTACTGGTAGGGACTGAGACAAGATGTGAAGAGGAGTTCGTGTTTTATTCGCCCATGTTATTAGGAGTCCCCCTTATTAATGCTTGCCAAACATGTGTACTCAATCAAGTCCAGTCTATTGGCTCCTGTAAACATGCAAAAGAATGGCGTGAGCAATTTTTTTAGATTTCCGGAAATATTTTATGTCTGATAGCTCCCATATCTGAGCTCTGGCTTGATTGAAGCATGTGAAATGAACCATTTCGAAAAAAGACAATCAAAATGAGCACGAGGAAAAGGAAAGACATCTTATTAGTTCATACTCTAATGTAGTTATTATAGAAACGAAGTAGAGCAAGTAACCTTGGGTATTAACTTTTAGGCAGGTTTCACAGTTTAACAAGATATTATTCCCTTCATGCTACCTACCTACAGTGTATTTAGTATTTGGCCTCATGCAAAACGGTTTGTTAATTTATACACACAGTTTGGCAGGTGTGCCGTGGCTCCGTACGTAACCTTAGCTGCATAATCGATCTTAAATTAATACAATTTTAGGAGCAGACATGCAGGGGGGCGGGACGGAAAGGTAAATACTGGAATGCTAGGGTCGTTTTCTCGACTCGACGACTACGAAATCTGAATTTGAGCTTCGGACTCGAAGTGTTTACTCCCATGAACATGAATATGAAATCACTAAATAGTGTCTAACTAGCCTGAATACTCTAGCCACACTTTTTGGAGTGGATACATTCAAATTTCTGAAGTCTACCCAAGACCCAGTGATAACTATTCATGTTTACTCTGAATATTCAGCAGTCAAGGATCCAAGTTTAGTATTTAGCATTTTGCCTTACATGCAAGGTGAGGAAGGAAGAGAAATTTGGAACTAGACATTTCAAAGTACATGTACTTGGTATTTAAAGTCAGTTCACTTTACATTGGATTGGGGGCACAAAGGCATGGGGGAAACTCACAGAGTCCATCCTTATTACGTACACGCGAAGACTAGCCGAGAATTACGTTAATTATGCGCGGAGTTAATTTATCCTTATAGTTTCAAACCTGAACCATTTTGTAGGGGACTTCCCTCGCCCTGACTGATGAAGGGATATTTGCCAACGATAACGAAGCTTATTTTGGAGTGTTGGGTTTTGGAAGGAACTAAAAAATGAATGACTCAACGAACTGGGCTAGACAAATGTTGTGCCCACGCATCTGCATCTAGTAATAGAGCGAAGAGCCATTATAATCATTATTGCAGTATAGTATTAAAACGAGGGATTACGAGCCTTTCTTCTTTAACCTTTCCTCATAAAGGACTTTATGATTCCATCCAGACTAAATGTTTTTATTCCTCGTTTTGGATGAGTTAGAGCGGAGCAAATTACCTTTGTTTCATGATTAAGCACAGAAGATATAAATTTATTTTATAGGCGACCACAAAGGATTTTTGCAATGGTAATTTTGGGTGCCTCGTCAACAACGAGTCCTCCACGCTTTTCTCCATTCCTTTACATTGATGTTTTAAGAGATTCCGTCAAGTTTTATTAGTTTTTCATTCCAAACACTGAATTTTACGATGATTTTCCCATGATTTGATGAGAATGGGAGGAAGGGTTTTTGGAATTGCGAAACAGAGGAGGTGATTCATTAGTCCAGATGGACTTATTCATGAGGAGCCATACATGGGCTAGACCTCCTAAGCTCATAAAGAAACCATTTAACTGGTTTATGTGATAAAACTGTGGATCCAAGGAGATCCCTCCCGTCTCCCCCTTGTTTTTATTGATATTTCCGTCCATTTCAAATTGAGTTTTACTAATGAGTATTCATTTGTATTGACCTGATTCCTTAATTCAATTCCAATTCCCTAGTGGAGCTTAAATTCTCAAAAAGGGATGAAGTTTGGGGCCCTAAATGTTTTACTGGTTGAGTGGGAGGACTTTCTCCATGGTCTAAAACTTGATCGAGTTCACCCTGATGTGTTCCAAGCCTCCAGGCTTTTCCCGTTCACGCCATGTGCCTTCACCCCGTTTGGTCAAATACCTTTATTGTTAGTGATCCCAACCACAAGTTTGTTTCCCCTCTCTCCGTCCGTTCCAGGGAAGCGTGGAACAAATGTGTGAACTGTTGGTGTGGAAAAATGAGTTAAATCTCCTGTGGGCCTCAATAATGCTCTTCAGACCGACAAGACATTGAGGAAAATACAGCACAGCACATATACCCAAACTCAAACCCATATCCCCCCTTCCTTCTTCACCCTTATCTCCCCATCCTACCAATCTAACCAAAAAGATCCTTCAGACTTTTTGGCTTCTGTCTTTTCCTTCTTTTTTTTGTACTCGACTGGGCTTTTATTAAACTTAAAGGAGGGTTTCACTTGACAAGTTATTTGGTTGAAGACATAAAAGTTGGGTCATATGAGGACTGGGTTAATGATAATGAACTGGATGGAATGAGGAAAAAAGTCTTGAGAAAAAAGCGGAAAGACCAAAGAGATAATCCATATCTATTTTTTTCATTTTCTAGGGGATTTGGCTTTGTGACATTCTCGGATCCAGCTGCAGTTGATAAGGTACTTGCCCAAGGAACCCACGAACTCGACGGAAAAAAGGTAATTTCCCCCCTTACTTGCCCTTCCCTTCTACCGTCTGGTGTATCCCGAAGTTGATTGAGTGTCTTCAGAGAACATTGTAGGTTGGGTATGGGTATGGGGTAGACTTGACTTAGTCCAAGTGCCCATGCCTTCACCCCGTATTTCATTGACTTTCATGCGAAGGGAAAGCTGTAATGAAGGAAGCCTTTAGCAAGTCTATGATCAGTATCAGTACAAAACTATGTGGATATGCCATTGCGTGCCTGGAGAATCTCTCCAGGTCCACACGTGCCCATGGCGAAAAGGTATTATTTAGATGAATGGAAGGACTTGCGGATCCACGGAAGACTAAACCCCCCATCCTCGTATTTTCCTGTGCAAAGGGATCCTTGAGTGAGGATTGTAACGGAAGAGGATGCGGATTTGTTGGCCAAATGCATGGAATTTCCCTCATGCTACCATGTCATGCTGTGAATTATTTGTCTTAGGGAAGTAGTGGCTACTGTGGGTGGAGGAGAGAGGGAAGAGTTATTTGGGTTTCGTTTGTGTATTTTTTGGGTGGTTGGACCTAAGAATTGTGATAAGTTGCTCATTCTTATATTGGATGGAAAGGAAAAATGCCTTTTTTTTCCTTGGCTCCTCAAAGTACTTTGATCACGAAATGTGGAAATGAAAAATAGACTTATAGCATTTTCAACCGAAGTTGAAGCTAAAGCTAATCATGCGATTTCTCCAACATGCTTTCTCTCATCCCATTCATACATAGATTAAACCACTTTTTTCCCTTCAAAGTAGAATCCAAGAAAAAAGGGTTGAGGACGGGAAAGGTAATGGAGGGAATGCTTGTGTAGGAATTGGCCATGTAAGGCATTCATATGACCAAATTGGTAGTGTCTAGACTAGAGGAGTGCCAGTGGGGAGCTCCAGGTTAATGTAGAAAGTAAATTATTACGGGAAAGAAAGAGAAAGCCCTGCGTTTCCCCTCTCATTCCATGAGAAGGACCTTCCATAGGGTGAAGGGTGTGCTTTGAGATATTTTGATTGTGATTGCAGAGAGGAGATAAGACGACTTGAGTCCCCCCACACAGTCCGTGAGGAGTAGATTAGGTTGTGAATGAGACTCAAACCAGTTGCAAATCTAGGAATAAAACTCAAACTGGTTCGGCGCATCATAGAAAGAGAAGGAATAAACCTTTTCCCAGACTGCAACGGCGGACCTTTCGGGTTATGTGTTGAGTTAAATCCTTAGCTAGGGGATCCTCTCCTCTGGATTTTCCTCTTTCCAGAACTTTGGATGAGGAAGGTATTAATTTTGAGTCCCGGGACGAATGGGAGGAAGACTACATTTCCTCATGGAAAGAGTTTTTCCAGGAAGGCATCCATACCTTTAACCCTGGAGAGAAATGCTGACGGCGAGAAATATACATACGGCGGTAGAGTTTTGGATTATGCCATTTAAAAGGTGTAATACTGGAATGGTGGGAAATACTGTAATATATAATATGACCCCCGTTCATATCCCATTCCTTCATGTGAGTGAAGAGTTTCTTCAAGATTGAAAGTTTTTGAGTTTCCGAGGAAGAATATTTCATTGGAAAAGGAAAAGTGTGAATGGGTAGGTGAGAAGGAGTTTAGTTTGGAATTGTCCTTACGGCAAGGCGGCTTGGCCTAATCTGTGCGGGTGCCATACCAGCATATGTTGCTTCCAGTTTAAAAAAGTTTAACTCAAAAGTAAAATCCAAGCGTATTTCTGGAGGATGGAGCTGGAAGGGAATTCAAGTTGGGAACACGTTCCCTTCAACATAAAATGAATTCGAATGCTTGCAGGCGGTGGAAATTAATTTTGTGTGCATTCATTTGGAATATTAAAGGAAATAAATATTAAGTGATCCGGGTAGGTGGGACGACGGGGGTAGCTCTTTCAATATTGACATATACACGGTTGAATAAAATGGTTTGGTTGGACGTGGATCCGAGTTGATCCTTCCAATAAAACTCACTCTCAGTTTGGATTGGGAGTCAGGGATTGGATTCCCTAGTCTTACCTTGAGTTCCAGGTTTTCACATACCTCATCAAATGGAATCTATTCTCTTTCCCTCGTAAGCGTAGGATAACTTAATTTTGGATAATTCGAGGCCAGGATTACGTATTCTCATCTGATGATTCGGGCACCCAAGATAATACAAATACTTGCACCTTCTGTAGTTCAACATTAAGCGGCCTGGAAATGGAGGGAACCCAATTGGAATTTAATGGGTCAAAATGTGCTTGCTTTGCTTTGAAATAACTCTATGGAAGTAGGGAGGTGGAAAGTTAAATTTTGATGACAATATTATTCATTTATTTGAGAGTTGTATAGATGAGAATTATGCAATAATATACAACATAAAATAGCCCATAAATAGTCAAAAAATAAATTCGAATTTACGGTGAGCCCCATTCCTTCCCTCTTAGAAGAGAGCCGTGAAGTACGTGCTTAATATTTTACGATGCAATGGAGCGGAGTCCAATTTGTCACTTCAATTTTCGTTAAAGATGAGAGTTTAAGGGGAGGTGATGATAAGGTTTACGGTTTTGGGTCTTCTTTTTTTGGAAGATTGTGGGAGTTGAGATGGTAGGAGTGGATCTTTCATAAGAACAGGGAAGGAAAGCAAGAGTAAAGAAGTATGAAAAGGAGGAAATGTGTTGGGGAGTCCGGGAGTATTACGAAGTTATGTAGTCTGTAATGAAGAAGAAGTAAATAGAAAAAGGCGTGAATTCGATTTTCTTCTCTTTTTGCTCCAGTGTGTCCATGAAGGCTTGGGATGAGGTGAATACAGTACAGGAAGGGAAAAAAAAGAGAGTTGAGTTGAGAATGAGATGGTAGAGAAGAAAAAAAAGAGGCTTTGTCCAATTGCTCCGTATCCCACATCCCCATTCCTTC
>JAAXYW010000109.1:0-59486 GCA_036851895.1 Orthonychiurus folsomi | reverse complement strand
AATGGGTTCTGTTGTTGATCTTGGGCGGCTTTTGAAGAGCAGGGTTTTGGCTCCTGGCGTCCCCAATTGCCACAGTGTGGGTTAGAAAATTGTGCGAACATTGTAAATTTGGGGTTATTTTCGATTTGTATTAAGTAGGAATCTTGTGCAGTTATGAATGAAGAATTCTGTGTGAAATAGAAACTTTTTAAATGGAGTGATTTTTGGATTCTCGGAGTAGTTGTAATGTCGAAGGGTTATTCTGAGTGAATGATAACATTTGCCCGAAAACCTTTGCTTATATACAAGTTTGCAAGTGCAATTCACGATGACTTGTATTTCTCGAGGTAGGCACGCAGGGTTGAGTCATTTACTACGTGTTTGTGTTGACTAGTGCAGATAGCACGATGCACGAGGAAACCCCTGGATCCTTCTCGGCCATTCCACTCCCATAAGCTAATGTATGAACTTGCAAATTAATTCAATATCGTAGTAAGCCCTATGACAAGCTTAAATGGTTTAAATGGCTTGTATAACAACGAAAAATTAAGTTAGGTGCTCAGTTTAATTTGCCCGCAATTCAAAAATGCAAAATCCACCTATTTGTAAATAAAAAGATTTCTGATTTCCGACATTAGCTTTTATTTGTTCCAAAAAAATATACAAAAGACCAACAATTTTTATTTGTACAAAAAAATAATTGGAAGGATTCTTAGGCTCTCATCAACGGTCCACTCCAGTAAATCACGTCTCATCAGCTTCGCATATGTATGAACTAAACGTATAATAATCCGACTCTAATTCATCCAAGTCCTGGAATAAATAAAATTGAAATTAGAGTTGTGCTCTGTTCGAATGCAATTATGTTTGACAATGTGATCTTACATTTAAAATCTTGTCGAACACCTCCGGTGAAAGTGTTCCCACTTCAGCTAAGCTAATTTCATTTGTTCTGGCTTCTATTTCATCCATTCTTATGTCCAAATACATTTGCAGCTCCTGCGCTATGTCATAACAAGCCAGATCAATTTCTTCCTCTTCTTTCATTTTCTTATCATCCAATTCGCCTTCCAATTTGGGTGTCTCGATTGCTTCCTTCACGGATTTCTCATCTTTGCATATGTATGGTTTAAATATGCTGTAATCCGATTCCAACTCATCCATGTCCTGAAATAAAAAAAATAAAATTAGAGTTGTGGTCTCTTCGAATGCAATTATGTTTGACAATGAGATCCTTACATTTAAAATCTTTTGAAACACCTCCCATGAATGCATTCCCACTTCAGCTAAGCTTATTTCATTTATTCTGTCTTCTATTTCACCAATTCTTATGCCCAAATACTTTTGTAGCTCCTTCGCTACGTCATAACAAGTCAGATCAATTTCTTCCTCTTCTTTCATTTCTTTGTCATCCAATTCGCCTTCCAAGGGTGTCTCGATTTCACTGTTCCTGGGTTCGCTAAGGAAGCCTACGACTTCTTGTGGAATTGGCTGATTCTCCTTCAAAAACTTCATCGCCGCACGCTTTTCCGCCAGCATTCTTCGGCGGGAATCATCCCGTGCGTTGGTCAATTCGGACTTCTTGACCGGGCTCGGTTTTGTGTTGGAAAAAGTCACAGGCTTCCTAAGTCGTTTCTTCTGGACTGTGATTTCATTTTTTGTGGGAGAAGCTTCAGTCTTGTTAAACAAGTCGTCAATTAGTTGGACTTGGATCAGCACGACGTCCCAGAATCCCTCAAGGTCTTCGTTCAGCGTTGCACCTGCATCTGATTCTGGGATAGTAGCTCCACTTTGTTGATCAAGATTCGTTTGACAAAGTTCCCGAAATTGTTTGAACTTTTTGGAAATCAGGAGATTTCCCTTCCCAATGGCGATTCGGATTTCTCCTGCTTCCTCACATCCATTTTCCAAAATTTCCAGTCGGCTGCTCGCCACCATCATTCGACTTTGCAGTCGCTTTTCCTCAATTTCAAGGAGGTTTAGGAAAAATCCGCCATCCTTGTGGGGTCCAAAAACTAGTCCTTCTCCCCTGCCACAATTTTCATTCTTTGCAATTTCCGGATCACTAATTGCTCCAGGGTCTGTAGAAGGGGCTTCTTCGGATCCTTCCTCACTTCGCTGCTTTTCGTTTCCAGGGGTTTCTGGAGAGGTTCCGCTGCCTTCAATTTTCTGACCGCCCTCCTCAGTCAGTTCTTGGTGGGACTCTTCGCCACGCAACTCAACTCCGGAATTTGGAAGACTGGCTGACACGGGACACACAGCGAGTTCAATTCTCGATCTTTTCGGTTCTGAAACAGAGAAATTCACCGTATAATTATTTGTGGAACAAACTCAAAATAGTTACAGAGCATGTTCAATTTACCTTTAGACCTATAACAGCTTGGCAAAATAATTTTTCTCAACCATGATTTTCTCCTTGGAGACGCAATATTTTCAACAACATTGTTGACGTTGGCGAAGTCGTCGCCTTCGATCGATTTGGCTGGAACTGAATCTGAAAATGGAGTATGAAAAATGTAATCAATGAATGGCAAGGTTTTGTTTTAGAAATTTTGTTCCAAATTCCTTACCAATTATAGGATCTCTCATCGCTGGCGGATTGTCGTTCGCGTCGTTGTTTTCCTCTGAATTGATTTTGTTTCGGGGACGATTAGAAGGCCGGATTCTTCCGCAGCACTTGGTCACAGCCGCACACAATCTTTCGCAGCATGACTGCCGTCGGATCGGAGAATTGCTTCTGGCTGCTTCAGCTCCTCCTGGAGCGGGCAAGCGTTGGTGGACTGCTGAATCTGGCACCACCACGGTACTGGCACTGGTGGGGCAATTATTTGCCGGAAAAACGCCTCTCGTAGACATTTCTAGACTCGAATACACTATCTCTCACTTTAAAAACTCACAAAATGGTTTGCTTCTTTTGGGTACGGGCAGTTAAAAACTGAGGAAATTCGAAAATTCTCCGGACGCAAAAGGGACCCTGTCTACTAGGCGCCCCTGATTTTGAAATGAATTTTTTCTTGGGTCTAGAACTCTTGTTTACTCAGGACTAGGCGCAAAGATGTTATTCTTTGTTTCCTGGACAATAAACGAAGAACTTGACCATTTCTTGAGATGGATGTTGGACTGTTGGTTTGTGCGTGAGTCAGGCAACAAAGATAGAAAACAAATCCAATTCCCGCAACGCATTCAGTGATTCGAGCCATTTTTTTTAATTTTTTTTAAATTACAAGATTTATTGTTTCTAAATCCACAGTAGCTATAAAGTATTTTTTAATTGTATCTGGAGATGGTAATTTGTTTCATGAAATGCAATGCACATAAACTCAAATGGGACTGAAATGGTGTACACTACAATCCAGCTTTTAGCATTTTTTAAAGTCTTTAGTGGGCAAAGCACAGTGTGTATTGAACGATCAAGCAAAAAAAGGTCCATCAAAATTGTAAAATCAATTGAATTTTAAAATTCAAATTAATTGCTTCAGGCAATTCAGCAACACCGTATTATCAAATCTCGAATGCAAACAAGGGTAAACATTAAAAGAAGTGTTGCATTCAATTGACGTCATTAGTTTGTCATTAGTGACGACTTCAGCATTTTTTGTGAGAAGTGAGTCATCCCTAAACCAAACTTTATGACGAAATCCAAGCCCTGCTCTCCTCGTGCTGATCAGTCAGCTCTCAACGCGCACTCTTCGCACTTGGATTTGTGTATATACACCAACTTGTTTCGCACTTTCCCTTATCAGTTCTATTTCAAACATCTAGTAATCCATCCGAAGTGTGCCTGTAATTGTAAACATTTAATTTTGCGACGAAAATAAAGTTAAACAATTGATTTGACGACTGACCGAATCCCGTAATCCAGCAGTTCGACAAAGTTTTGGCGAGTTTTGCATTTGCACGGGAAGTTCCAACTACGCGCATTTGGGAAGGCTATTTAGAAATTGTTAGCTATGGAGTCCGTCGTACATAATCCGGTAAGACAACTCAATATTATATTGCAGCAATTGCAGTGTGAACTTTGTTGTTTTGATGATTTAAGATGGTTCCATACAATTCATACATCCATGGTGGATTTCGCGATGGGAAATTTCTTCGCGTCCAAGGAAGAACAAATCATAATACGCACAGGTAAACCTAAAATGTAATTAATGCAAAAATTTATCTGCAACAATAGTAAAAGGTAGCTTTCGATGAAAACTTGAATAACCACTTTAACTTAAAATACTGAAAACCTGCTTTATGCTTTAGCTTGAAAATAAACTTAATGTGCGGACCAAGCGTTGCACATGACGATATTGCCTTTCATTTGGATGCTCGATTCTCTGAAAATGTCATCATTCGAAATGCGAAGAATCATTCAAGTTGGGGAACAGAGGACAGAAATGGGTCGTTCCCCTTGGGCCGAGGCGAAAGTTTTGAGATAATGATTCTTTGCGAAGGTCACCAATTCAAGGTAAACCGCGACTTCCAAATGTTTTGAAATGACTGACAGTTTTTGCAAATGCAATGTTTAATTCTGATCGGACCTATTTTGTAGATTGCTGTGAATGGTCAACATTTTACTGAATTCAACCATCGGGTGCCACTGGAGCGTATAACTCATGTTGGGATAGAAGGCGACATTGTCGTGACCCTTGTACAGTTTGAAGGCGGTTCAGGTTCAACTGCATCGGCTGGATACTCATCTTCTCCTTCTGCTCCAATTGACACTTTGGCTAATTCTGAGAGCTATCAAAGTCCTCCCGGCGGATACCCGCCGCCGCCGACCGGTTTTGTTCTTCCTCCACCTTTGCCAAATTTCAACTCACAGTCTGGTTCAGCATATCCTCCCCATTCTGGAGGTGGATATCCTCCATCATATCCTCCGGGCCCTGGATATGGACAGCCACCTCCAGGGCCTGGTTATGGCCAACCAACTTATAGTCCGCCTCCTTCATCAGGATATGGACCTGGTTATGGTCAACCACCTCCTGGTCCTGGGTACTATGACCAGCCTCATGGCGGTTATCCCCCTCCGCACGGATATCCTGTAAGCCTAAATAAAATTATTTGCGAAGTTCTGCTGGCCGGAGTTGTTTTGATGTTTATAATTTTTTAATTATGTCGTCTAGAATCAGGGATATCCTCAACAAGGGGGCAGTGGAAGTGGAGGTGGCCTCATGGGCAGTGCACAGAAACTTCTGGCAGGAGTCGGGCTGGCCGGAGTTGCGGTAAGTCGTAATATGATTGATTGGCCATGAAGTACATGATAGTCGAATTCTAAATTGGTTATTTTCAACTAAACAGAGCAAAATCCCTGGCTTGGCTGGTGGAGGTCGTGGTCACGGTGGCCACGGTGGTCATGGTTATCCTGGTGGCGGCTACCCTGTGAGGAGGCTACCCTGGCGGGGGCGGTGGTCAACACGGACATGGAGGCGGCGGCGGGATGGGGGCTGGTGGGATTTTAGGGTCTGCCGCAGCACTTGGAGTTGGAGGAGCTCTTGCTGTAAGTATCAGCAATATTTTCTCCATTGCAAGATCCATTTAAATGCCGCAAATTAGTTAATAAACAAAGTTTTTTTCAAATTTAGGCAAAAATGATGAAACCAAAAAAGATGAAGAAAAACAAACTATTGAAATATGGGCTTCCATTGGCTGGAGTTGGGGTTGGAGGCTATGCTTTGTCAAAAGGAATGAAAGGTTTTGGTCGCCGTGGAAGTTGGTCTTCTAGTTCTTCCAGTTCCAGTGAATAAATTGACTGTGGGGAAGACTTGCCTGCGCCTGATACGAGTGAACAATTTGAGTCTCAACCTAACGCTTTATACAAATTAGTGGATAACATAACTACTAAAATACAACGTGTATTCAGGTTAACTAACAGTATTTACGGTAAGAACCATCGAACAACAAAAATGAAATTAAGTTCAAACTAAAAAGGACTGTTCCTCTCAAACATAGTACGCATATTCATATTTACATTATATATTTGTGTGTTATCTGTTCTTTCGAATTTTCGGAATGTTTTGTCCTCTACTTAAATTAAGAGATAACTAGTGGATCTGTGGATCCCAGCATTTTCAAAGGAACTTATTAATCCGTCTGTAGAGGTTGTGAACTCACCTTGAGTCGCCGAAAAATTTTGTAAGCTCTAACTTGTTTGTACGGCGGCTTGGCCTACTTACTTACGCAATACCAACAGATGCTGTGACTCATTTGAAATTTTGCAATGAACCTGCAATCTTCATGAATCAGTTGAACGAAATAAAAGTTCTCAAGTTAATTTGATCCTTGAAAGCATTGGTTTATTTGCTGAGGTGTATACCCTGCTGGAGTTTTTAACATTGGAATCATAAACAAAATTAATTTTGTCCTTCAACTTCAACATTCATTGTATTTCTATTCCTTTTGGAAAACCAAAATCTTGTTGTTAGCCGGCATGTCTATGGATCTTTGAAATTTTAGCCCGTTTTTTGTCCCCACCTCGGTTATGTCCCTCACGTCTCTCACTCCCCATTCAGGATTCTCGCTTTGCAAATATTGATTAAAAACGACATTACTTTCAGGGGTAAGCCTTCCGTCTACGGCATATGGCCCATACGTAATTA
This sequence comes from Orthonychiurus folsomi, assembly GCA_036851895.1. NCBI lineage: Eukaryota > Metazoa > Arthropoda > Collembola > Poduromorpha > Onychiuridae > Orthonychiurus > Orthonychiurus folsomi. The sequence goes on along the minus strand of JAAXYW010000109.1, from coordinate 52,923 downwards.
GCAACCCCATTGGTTTCAGTAATTGGCTAGCAGCTGCAAATAATCCGAGTGTACAAGACCACGGTGAAATGTGTATCATGTTTGAACATAAAACCACGTCGAAGAAATTCTTCTTCTCAGGAATTCCGTCCGACCAATCAGATACGGGTTCTAGGACATTGGCAATTATAGGCGGTCTTACATTCCTTAAGCCAAGTGTCTCAATAAATGCTGAAATGCTTTGAATGTGTGATGGGTCAATGTCAGAGGGTTGCCATTGGACGTTTGGCAAGGCTTGCGCAAAATGGGCCACATGTTGTCCAGTTCCACTTGCGATTTCAATCGCTTGTAGCGGCTGATTTGCTGGAAAAATTTCCTTAAGCTTTTCTAAAATAGCGTCCTTGTTTCTTTCCGCAGCAGCAGCTATCCGCGGCCTTCGTTCATCACTTCCTGGATCCTTCTATAAATGATTTCAGTGAATCGCAATGTTAATACTTTATCACTTTGCTCTCATCATTAAAAAACGATGTTCAATGCATTACCATTTTCGAAAACAGTTTCACAAATGCTGCTGGAATTCGAGAAGATCTGAAAGACTCCTGGAATATCCAATTTGAAGTTTTAGAAATCGTGTTGACCTTTAAAACAAATTAAACACGGATTATGTAAAAGCGCTTCACGAAATCAATCAATGTTGTACTATATTTTGCAAATACTTCAGGTGATTTGGTTTTATATCTTACGTTTTTACTTTTTACCTTTCTACAACCAAAAACACTCGAGAACAAAGAAAGCTTCGAAGTTAACAAGATTGGCAATACCGCAGGGATGGTCAACAGTGCTGACTGTGTTATTTATGTTGCGCTATAATGAATGTTGAGTTTAAAACTTTTAGCCAATATCTTTGACAGAATTTAAAATTGTTGCCGGATCCGGCCGGCGGCGGCATCACCTTCTACGCCTTACGTTTCAACTTTCAAGCTTAAAATGGCAAAACAAGGATACATGAGCTCGTCTTGTGTGGAACCTTTCGCAAAATTTGAATGACAAGCGCGGGAGAGCCATCGTCTGAGCTTAATTAGTATTTCTTGTTTCAAATAGTTTTAGCCTTTCGGCCAATACACATCCACCCAACTCACCATTGACTAAATTCTTGGGTAATTTATTTAATTTAGGAATTCTGGATTCTACCACGTTTCTGTCCCTGATTAGCTGCCTCGTCCGAATTTATTTCTCCGGTACTGAGCTACTCCACTTTTCACTACTGAATCCATATTTAGACGAAACGTCCAGTCACATCACAGTCAAGTGAGTGAAATGGGTATAAATTCATATTTCATTGGAATCAGGGCTGGCCATATCACTTGTAATTAGATTACAAGTAATTTGAATTACGTAATTGGATTACATTTTCGTGGTAAGTAATTTGTAATTTGAATTACATAGGATACAAATGTATTTTGTAATTTGAATCACACGGAAAGTAATTTGTAATATGTAGTTGCAGCTCGGCGTGTAATTTGTAACTTGTAATTTGTAATTTTCAAAATTTTGGTTAAGAATAATACAATTACATTCGAAATCACAAATTACATTTATCGATGAGAAATTCTTGCTTCTGACGTCTGACAACATATGAATATGTGGGTACAATTTTAAACTTCGTTGAGAATGCAAGTTAAGTTGTAATATGTAATTTGAATTGCATGGAAAGAAAAATGTAATTTGTAATTTGAATTACACGGAAAGAAAAATGTAATTTGTAATATGTAACTGCTCTTGTACAGGCGCCAAATTGTAAGTTGTAATTTTGTAATTGCAGTTCGACGTGTAATTTGTATTTGCAATTGCTTTCCAATGTAATATGCCCAGCCCTGATTGGAATACTTGTAATAAGACATTTGAAATGATCTCACAGTTTGAATATTCTAGCTACAAAGAAATATGGCATCATCTGGAAATATAGTTCTATGCTATGGGAATTACGTAATCCGCGATTCCGAAATGAAGATCCTCCAGGGAAATAAGTGGTTGAATGATGTGATTATTGGCTTCTATTTTGAGTACCTGGAAAATGAAATCCACAAGGAAGAGGATCATTTCAAATTTTTTGGCCCAGAAGTTACACATTGTATCAAATTAAGTCTAATCGAAGATCCAGAAGTCCTGTTTGGAGATGCTGAGAAAGCAGCAACTTGGAACTACATGTTTTGGCCAGTGAACAATTCCGAAGATCCTAATCAACAAAATGGAGGCACTCATTGGTCACTACTTGTCTATTCTCGCAAAGAGAATGTCTACGCCCATTTTGATTCAACTCATGGGTCAAATGGCAAAACAGCCGAAGTGCTTCATGATAAACTAACAAAGCTAATTACCCCAAGTAAGTCCATACTAACAATTTCGATTATAATACTTGTAGGTAGCCGGAAGGTCTGCTAATTTGATTAATTTTTGTTCAGGGGCCCCTCTTCAGCATCGCGGGTGTGAATTCCAGGAAAATGGTTTCGATTGTGGGTTGCATGTGATAAGTAACGCAAGGATTATCGCGGAATATGTAACTAAAACTGGAGGATTGAATGGAGTCCATACTGCTAAATCATCAACAGCTGGACAAATGAGAAAGACGCTCATCGATCTGATCGAGAAATTGGCAAAACCAGGAAATGATAACGGAAATGTGGGCAATGAATGATACTAATACACGGTAGATAGTATTGGTATAGTAAACGATGTATTTCAATTTTTCTATTAAAAACCACATGGATTGTGTGATTTAAAGAATACATTGGTCACCACTCACCACTGACTTGATTGTCTTGTTCAAGGATCCATATGTGTTTAATATTCTTACAAAATCATAGTACAAATACAACCATTGTCAGTTTGTCAACATTTTAACTAATGGTAAGATGCTATTACACTGTTACGAGTTACTTCGCTGGCGATCGCTGAAATACAAGAAAAAACATGAAAATAAGTAGTCAGTTCAAGCGCAATGTGAAAGTTCGCAGCCTTCAGAAGTGTTCCTCAACTCCTAGTTTCATTTAGAATGACAGAAAAACGTAGACTAGACGGATAAAATAATATTTTAGTTGAACAATACAAAGAATTATTTACAAGATAGGAAATTTCAGAGATCCGTGGTATCCTGGCTGGTTTTTCACCAAACCCAAATACCTCAAACTTAACTTTCCATAAACTGTTTTTCGCTAATAACCAATCTGAACTCTTTGTCTGAAGTTTTAGATGATAACACACGCGCAACATGATTTCTGTTCCGTCTTGGCACTTGGGGGAGTAAATAATTCCGCTTCTGATAACCTTTTCTCTACATCTGTCTTATTGTTTTGAGCAGGGGCACTCTCTAAAAGTTTTGCTTTAGCTAAACTAATATTTACATTTATGTCATGTAGTTCCAACCCTTCTTCTTGTAGTACCATTGCAGCAACAACTCTTGGATCAAAGCCAGGCTCAATCGTGTCTGGTATCTACAAAGTTATAAAAGCTAGGTTGGTACTTAGTTATGTAAAATTGAGATTTTTTAAGCGCAATCTTAAGACTTGTCTTACGTGATAATGAGAAATTAACTCAGACTCAGCAATGACGGCAGGAGGTGTCTGAGCATGCAAAGTGTCAAATACAATTCCTTCAAAAAACGGATGGTTTTGAATGGAAGTGTAACGGACTTCGTCTGTTGCTCCGAGTCGCTCCAGAGGCTCCGTTTTCTAAGAAAAAAATTAATTTAGATGCATAAGTCTATAACGCACTAAATAGCTCTTGACGGACTACTTACTAGCAAGCTTTCAATTAAATCACATGTGGATTGATCAAGGTCAGCAGGAAGCTGATATTCCATTGCTATTATCTTTTGGAATACTAAATACTCGTTCCTGCGTATTAAAGTGAAATATTTAACACGCAATAGTAACCAGAGGTGTAATATTTCCACTCACGCGCCATTAAAAGGAGTTGTCCCAGTAGCAAATTGAAATAAAACACAACCCAATGCCCACAAGTCAGCAGGTGGGCCAACTTCGGAATATTTTCCATGCAGAACTTCAGGGGACACGTACTGTGCAGTTCCAACAAAACTGTTACTTCTAGTAACACGAAGTGGACTGGGCTCTTCAGTCTTCTCAATCTTTTCCGGTGTCTCTGAATGAAACAAAAATTATTAATCCAGCAGGAGAATTAGATGATAAATTACCGAGATTTTAAGAAATCTCAATACAGCTTCGCTTTCTTCTTACTTATCTTTTCAGCATCGCTCTTAAGGATTTTCGCAGATCCAAAATCAGTGATTAGAATGTGTCCGAACTCGTCCAGGAGAATATTTTCCGGTTTCAAATCACGGTGTACTATTGATAATGAGTGGAGATGAGCCAAGGCTAACAGGATCTCTCCAGCGTAGAAACGGCACAACTCTTTATTAAACACTTTTAACTTCTGAAGATACTTTAAGAGTTCTCCACCCCGTCCAAAGGTCATGACAAAATCTGAAAATGGAATGAACGTAATGTTTTACTCTCGTATCTTTGCTCAAGAATTTCGTGGGCGAGGAATATAAACCTTACATAATCGTTCAGGGTCTTGAAATGTAGCGTACAACCGGACAAAGTAGGGGACTTGCGGGTTTCGGTTACCGGATAAAATTGTCATAGCCTCCTTTTCTCGTCGAATGGAATCAGTCTTACGTTCTTTAATAATGTGTTGCTTGTTGCACACTTTGACTGAAACAAAATGAACAAACGTTGGATAGTAAAAGTACACAAACCGCCATAAATGAGCTAAGAAGACTACGTCAGATCATGACTTACTTGCAAACTCATGCCCAGATTTAAAGTCTTTAGCAAGGTAAACCTAGAAAGGTAAACAAACACATCTGCTGTAAATGTTTGACAAATTCTTCATGAAATTTCTAGATAAGAGGCAGGAAAAGTGTGTGCAGTACATTATGAGAAGAGGAGACGAGTGGAGAGGTTAGTGGGTCATTGAAAGTAATCAGTAATTTGCGTTGGGACAATTAAAATTCCCAATGAAAATATTGCTGAGTTATTGGCAAAAAAGTAGAAGCAGAAAGTATGTATTTGTTACCGATGAGAAACTTCCTTCCCCTATCAGTTTCCCAAAACGGAAGTCTTCCGGTTTCTTTTTTGTCGGAGTTGTTTGTGGCTGCTGGCTGGCCGGTTGAGCCTCTGACTCTGAAATCAAGCATGGCATTCAACAATCAGCTCTCTATCAAATCTTTAATAATTCTATGATTGTGTTTGGAAACTTAACTAGCCTGCATAACTTTCCATGAATGATCTACATTGCATTGCAAACACTTTTTAAAGCTTCTTTTCGTTAATCGCTCATAGTTGACGTAACAGAAGGTGGTGCCATAAGCCTACCGTTGATAAATCAAAATAAAATATGTTATTACCGTTTGTTTCCGTTTCCATTGTAGGAAATTGCGTCTTGGCCTTGGCCCCTCACCGCGTCCCTTCCTGACTTCCTCGTCACTTCCCCGAAATCCGCCTCGATTCGTCAGTAAGTCGAGTAAGATGTATTCTTAATCTTAATAATAATTTCCAGTGAAAACTGCTGACACACAGCACACGGTCTGTGAATGAATGGATTCAAATTTCAACACAAACCCTTCTGCCTGGTTATGTGTGTTGTATGGGGGTGTGCGTGTGTGGTTGATACGACGCTTAGCTTGCCTGCCTGCATCCGACCGGCCGGCATGGGCCTAACCACAAGCACAGGAATCAAATCGGCACAAAAAACCGGTGCGGGTGGGTACTGGGGAGGCGGGTTCGAAGGCTAGACGTCCAGACAAGGTTACTGACCTTTAAAGTCCTTACTACCCTACCCCACGTCAGAGAACCCGTGGAATTCGTCCATACTAGTCATTCTTTCCGGATCGGTCACGTCACGAAAGGTTTCAAATCTGCTCACAAATGTGTGTAATTCAAATCTGAGTTGTTTTGCAATGAGTTGAAATGAGTGAAATCTTTATTCTGTATACTCCAAATTATTTTGTCACAAATCCGTAATAGAGCAAATTTTTTAAGAGAAATAAAAAATACAAACTGCGTGTAATTGCGATTTCCAACGCTGCGCTGGTGTAATTCAGATCTGAGTTGTTTTGTAATGAATTGAAATGAGTGAAATCTTTATTGTGTAATCCAAATTATTTTGTCAGACATGCGTAATAGAGCTAATTTTTTAAGAGGAATGAAAAATTCAAACTGCGGGTGATTCCGATTTCCAACGCTGGTCTTAATTTGATGGAATCCAAACAACGACAGGATTAGTAGAATGAAGGTGGATGCATAAAATTTCAAATTCGCTTTTGTGAATTCCTGGTAATTTATAAAAGCAGCGGTTTCCCAGCCACAATAATACAGGCATTGAAGGGATGACAAAACAAATCAAAGAAAATATTCAAGCATCAAGCCGAATACTGACTTTACTCGAGCTTCGTCCGGGTTTACCACTTTGCCTTTCAAAATGTCAACTAAAATTAAAATTGTTAGCAGTGACGGCAACATTTGGGACACGCAATTCGACCCAACTGTCACAATTCAAAATATCAAGCAGCAAGCAGTTCAACATTTCTATTCTGCGGATGCTGCCAAAAGTCTTGACGAATTCAAAGGTTTAGAAAAGCCCTTATACGAAAAATTAGAATTTGTTAATTCTTGCATAATCTAAACGTGCCTTGCCCGGTAGTTATTTACCCGGAAGGATTCCGAAGCCTATCTGATGCCCATGCAGTTCAAGATGAGAAGTTGAAGGACAACGACGTCCTTTTGATTATTCGTCGACGGAAAATTGTATTTAATGACGTGCTTCGGGATTCAGATTTGAAGGCACCAACGAAGGAACAAATTATTGCTGCTACAAAAAACTTGAGCTCCTCTCACCTTCCACCGGCAGAAAATCCAACTCTCGCTGCAGCCAATGGAACGGCGGGTCCATCACCCAAAATCCGCAGTGACACAGAATGCCTTACTGATGAAGTGGCTGATGTAAAGTCAAAATTAAATACTAATGTATGATTGATTACCGAATTCACCTCCTTATTTTAATTTTATTCAGTTTCAACTGGATTTCAGAAAGATAATGATTTCCCTGATAAACAAAATTGGAACCATGTTGCGCGGAAATCCGGATTTGCATACTATTTGCAACGAAGTAAGCTTCTTTTCAACTAGTCAGATTAGCCAAATTAAAACTTACCGCAGCATCGCATTTTTAGATGAAAATCAAAATTAAGAAACGACTCGAAACAGCGCAGAAATCTGTAGAAGGAACGACGGCTCCGATTCTACCGCCTGCTCCAGATTTTCCAGCTACACCCTCTGGAATAATTCAAGGTCTGATCGAAGCAAAGAAAAGAGAATTTCGTCCGAATCAAAAAGCATTTGATGCACTCAAGGAGCTTGGCTTTGAGGAAACTGAGATTTTGGATGCTCTGCGTGGAAATAAAAACAACAAGGATTTAGCGGCTGAATGGTTACTGAAAGACAAAGCAAATCGACTGATTCCGGATGACGTAAAAGATGGCTTGAGTCCAACTTCCCATCTGCTGAAGGCTTTAGTGGAATATCCAGCTATTCGGCTTGGACTCCACAATCCGAAAACTTTGTTGGCCTGCTTAGAAATCTTGGAAAGTACAGGAAATTCAACAATGTGGTTGACTGATCAGGACATTGGACCTGTGTTGGGCTCAATTTTTAAAGTCTATCATGCGGAAAAGCACTCTGAAATGCTAGGTTAATCCTCCCAATCAAATTATACAAAGTACATACATGTATTAAATCAACAGCATGTACAACAGGCGCCCGAGATTTGATAGAATTACAACGCAACAAACAAGCCATCAACAACGTTGTAAATAAAACTGTTGGTTTTACTTTTACTTTTAGTAATTGCTAGTTAGTTGTATTGTGTGCGCATAACGGAAAAACTTGCGTAGTGTATTGTGTCTTAAATTACAGCACCGACACCTGAGGCAGGAAGCTGATAAATGGAAAATTTTCAATGTGAATGTTTTCTGCGCACTTAAACAATTACACGTGGCTTCACGTGGAAATAGTTATTACGCTTTTGCATACAGTAACGTGATATGTTTAAACTTTTATTTAGAGATTCAGACGAAATTTTAAACATACTAAATATGCCAATTAAATAACCCAAAAACACTCATCATCTGCAAAAAAGAGTGCACGTGCGCCATTTTCAGAGCGTACCTTTCCATTTGATAAATGACTTTATCCTGCTCTTCTGTCCTGAGAAATTAGAACCCCAATAAAACACATTGAAGAGGAGAAATCCAGAGAGAAGAATCCAGTACGAGTGGCTGCAAACTCTAAAAATATTAATAATTATAAAGCTCATTAGGCACGCGCTTATAAACGATTTTAAACTACAATTCCATGTATCTGTTTATAAACTGTCTGGATTAATTATTGCCCAATTGACATACATTCTTGTAGCCAGTTTGACTTTGCTCAAAATCGCTTGCAGTTTTGGATTGCCTTTCGACTTTGACTTCGTGCCTTCCTCCGGTTGGAAATGTGTGGATTCTTCATCTTCCTCTTCCTTATCTTTCAGTTCCTTTGAACGATGAGGAACAAATTCCAAAAACAATGTTATGAGATAATAATGAAATGATTTTGTGCCTTAATACCTGTTCTTTCTGTTTCTGTGCATTGGCTTGCCGTTCAAAATGCAAGTCGGCCGTGCTAACTACAAACAAGCACAATATACGGATGACACGCGAGGAAGTCCGGAGAATCAAAGCGGTTTGACTTGGATGTGTTAGTATCGAAAATTGTTTTTCTTACCAATGACACAGAAAAATACAAAATAATAGCAAAGTGAGGCAAATTGGTCCATCGAAGTGCTGACCGCAACTCTTGGACTTCCAGCTACACTTTTACCAACGGCCATGAATATGTTCATCAATGGCAGCTGTGTAACAGTTTGTGAGTATAAATTCTCGTTTCATTGCAATTACTAATTAATACTCAAAATTACGTTAACAAAATTGATTACGATAGCCATCTTTGAGTTGAATAGCCAAAGTGAGGATAGCGACACCAAGGTGAACACAAGCATCGGCGAATAAAACGTCAAATAGTAGCTGTACCAGTTCCGGACAAAAATGAAAGTAAAAATAGGCGTGGAATATTGACGACCTTATTTTAAAATATTAAGCCAAATTAATTTTGTTGCAATATAACGCTTTGCGATGGGCACCAACCTTCTTCTTGAGCAAATTGTTGGGCTTTGTACGAAATCAGTTGTAAATCCGATGAACGAAGGTTAACTTTTACGCCAGAATTCTCGTCATCCCATTCATAAACAACTTCCTTTGTATCTATTTCATAAAATGTGGGTTACAAACAACAAAAGAAAGTTAATTGTTGAAATTATTATAAAACACTGATTTACAACTGCTGAACTGGACATCACAAGTCTGAATGTCGAATGGGAAATACGAATACTGCAGCACGCATTCAGACGTAATTGTCATTCTAAATTCGAGGCACAAATTTGCAAACTAAGTATTTGAATAATGGTTAGACAGAGATAAAGTTTTCAAACTTTATTCTGACCTGACAGTAGTGCTAACTTGACCTTCTGAAATAAGTCTAGTAGATTCATGGCCCTCGTGAATGGAAGAAGATTTCCGTTGATTCGCAACGACTGTATTTGGAACCCACAAAAGTTTGGTTTGCTCTGGGATAATCTATTTTGTCGAAATGTTATTCAAAACAATAAAGCTTGAATATTAGCTTGAGTATTACTTGAACGCTGTCGTTAGCGACTAAACCACGGGTGAATGTTAGGCGTGGCTCAAGCCATGTTTGCCGAATAGTTGCAGTAAATGTTAGTTCCTAGATTTAAATAATAAATATACGCATACTTGGCATGGTTTCAAAAATTGTTTTTCTCACCGAGCGGTCCTCATTAAGTTCCGATATAGATTCCACGTACACTCCAATCCTTACAAATAACGGACCCTCTGATAAATTACAATATGCCCAAATTAACTGCATACTTTCATTCATAAACTCATGAAATTTCAATTAGGAGTACCAAATTCATACCGTCATATAGTGGCCGGACCCGCTTATCATACGGCTTTTTCAGCAGATCGTTTAAAACTCGACTGAGTTGATCTGATTTACTAAAATGACAAGGTAAAAAATTATAACGTAATTTAGATTTGATTGTCCGCATCTTCAAAACAATAGAATAGATTAGAGCTGCTTAATAACAAGAGTTTGAATGTTAATATTAATATCATTGTGAAATAAATCACTTACGCAATCCCGGAAGCTCCTAGAATCCCTGAGAAGGAGTTAGCACAAATAAGAGTCAAAATAACGCCTGCCCACCTTTCTTTGGAAAAAGATTGACTCATTGTTAGCCAACAGCAAAACACCGATTTAATTAATTTTCGTTCTCCGTGATTGACAAAATAAATATCACGCACCACACACACACACTTATGTTCATTTCCCCATATGCGTGAAGCGCCTGGAACTCTCCTAGCTTAGAGCTGTCAATCGTCCTAATTTATAAAATACTCCCTAGCCAGACAAAACCGAATGGTTGAAGGAGACCGACCACCAAATTTTCTGCATTTATTAAATGATTTTTTGATTAAGCCTTCCTGTTTCCGAGGGAGGGGTGCGTGATGGCGTTTTCATCTCAGTGGATCGGACTAGTATAAGGATGCGGCCCGATCTACTTATTTCTAGACCCAGTTGGCGTAATGTGTAAGAGTAAAATTTGTAACCACAAAATCTGTATTCAAAATGCATGGTCGAAGAGCCAAAGAATGAAGATCTGTCAGCAATGACCTTTAATTAAACTGGCAATTCATAGCCACTCGAACCCATGCTCTACACGTGCATTGTTGGTGCGTAAGAAATGCGTGGCTGATGTAGTCTACCCTCATCTGTTAAATAAATTGCAGCCACGCTGTGGGTTTCAGCACTAGAAATGAAAGTTTTATACACTTTATCATCCCTCCTCTCATTTATTCTGACATTTGTACTTAACATTGAGATGTCCTACCCTACACACATAAATCAGTTTTAATATTGAGAAAAATATGTTTGGCATTCCATACGAAAATGCAATTGTAAGGCTGATAAGACGGTTTTGTCTGACTAATTATTTATGTTTAATATTCTTAGTAAGTGCACTGAGATGCTCAGGGTCGCCCCACAATTGCGTAAATAATAATTTCTCTTCTTCTAAATCCTCACAATATATTATATTCTTCAAAGTTTGCACTACGGTGGGATCAAGATGTTCAATTCTCGTCTGAAGCCATTCCACCGCGAATTGAAGTCTTCTTTCTTCAGTACTTCCAGCTTCACCCGTGATGACTCCAGTGGCTAGTCCCAGCGACATGGCTTCTGAAGAGGACACCTTTCGACATGTTAGTAAAAGATCTAAGGCTTTTGATGATCCGATTAATTTCGTTAAATGATATCCTCCTCCAAAGCCAGTACCCACTCCCATTCTTCCCTGGACAAAAGCTATGGTAGCGGATTCGGTCATTAAGCGGAAATCCGTGGCTAGAGTCAATTCAGCGCCACCCCCAAGAGCCTGTTTCCAGAAATGGTTCAAGAAACAAAACACGATGTGCATTACATATTACATTTGAATCGTACACGCTTAAAAACTTACCGAGCCCTGAACAATTGCTACAGACGGAAGACGCAGACGACGGAGTCGAGCAACAGTGTCTTGCATAAAAGTTGACATCTTATAGCCGCCCTCAGTTGTACAAATGTTTTTAACAAGATTATGATCCCCTCCAGAGCAAAACATGTCCCCTTTTCCGTACAGTATTACGCCTTTGCCTGAAGTCCAATCCTGCAGTAAAGTAACAGCATCGCTTAAATCAGCCATCATCTTTCCTGAAACGATTTACAAACAAATGCAAAGTATGAATGAGGTGCACATAAATATTCACGGTGGCATAGTATGTACCAATTTGCTTATAATATAATCCGCCCGGAAATCTCAAGGCAGCATACGTTATTAAGTTTAGTGAACTCAAGTGTTTTCCCAGACACTGCCTTCCGTGTGCCCAGTGGGCTTAGGTTTCTCTCGTGAAATTCATTCATTGTCATTGATTGAGTTTGTCTATAGCTAACATGATAACCCCTCAGGTCATGACCCCAATTACCAAATTTCAAATCAGTCTGATTAGTCGTAGACGACTATGCAATGCGCTAATAAGCATAACATAATTACTTGGAACAAAAGCCAAAATGGAAATACATGCGTTGGTAGTCAGTACTCACCGCTCAATGCATTCTTCCTATCGGCACGATCCAAACAAATGAAAGCGATTCCATTTGACTCGTTTTTAGTAAGGGCAACGGCTCCACCATCATAATTCACAATTTCTGCTCGAATTTGTTGCAAATTTCCATACTTCTCAACATCAATTCCAATGTTCATCTTTGAAGACATCATTCTTGTGGGATAAATATATTTTCTAGTATTAGCCGCGCGCCTAACCACTCCACCAAAAAATGTATGGATCATTGATTCGAACTTGAATTCGCCGATGACACAGATGTAGGAATTGGAACAAATCCAGTTCTCTTTGGAATTCCTGCCTGAAGTGCAGCCACCCAGTCCTTGGTCCGGTAATATTCCAAAATAATATCCACAATTTGATTCACAGTTAATTTCTGCTCGAATTTGTTGCAAATTTCCATACTTCTCAACATCAATTCCAATGTTCATCTTTGAAGACATCATTCTTGTGGAATAAATATATTTTCCAGTATTAGCCGCGCGCCTAACCACTCCACCAAAAAATGTATGAATCATTGATTCGAGCTTGAATTCGCCAATGACACTGATGTAGGAATTGGAACAAATCCAGTTCTCTTTGGAATTCCTGCCTGAAGTGCAGCCACCCAGTCCTTGGTCCGGTAATATTCCAAAATAATATCCACAATTTGATTCACAGTCAACACTTTTTTGAAAGTCCCTTTGTCGTCCCTTGCAAAGTATTTGTCAATAGGAAGGCGAGCAGATTTGATTCCTTCTTTTTGAGTTAGCTGATATGAAATGTTATTTGTAACTGTCTCATCAACTAATCCGCCGATGACGTAAATGAACTGAGGATCAAACGTCTCAAGTTCATTGGGAGAGTCAGGACTCAAGTAAATCAATTTCTTTGCACTTTCAATTCCACTAAATACTTCCGTCACGGATTTATCTGTGCGCTCCACATTGTACTTGGCGAACCCATCATTTTGTTGGCAGCACAATTTAAAAAAATCTGATGATTCATTCAAACTTGTGAAATACAAATGAAGGGGTGAAGCGGACGCTCGATTTGAGGAATAAACTCTTTTTAATTGCTGTGTTAATCTACACTGTTCTTTTCTACTCATTTCGGACTCGTAGCGGCAGTCAATGACGACCTTGGGCCCGTATTGCTGACCTTCTTGCAAGCGTTTCTCAATTTCATTTTTTTCAACGTTATTTCGGTTGGGATTACGTTTTTGGACACCTTCAAGCTTTGCCTTTTGTCGTTTTAGTTTCCGACTCTCAATGCGCTTTAAATGCTTTCTCTCTTTACGTAATTTATTTTTGGATATTCGGGGGACTGTGGGCTCCGATTCCAAACTTGGGGTCTCCAAATGTTCCTCTTCCATCTAATGGAGGTCAGTAAAAAGTACACTACAATCTAATTCCAAGTGTTACAAATGAACCGAAATATTTTTCAAAATTTAATTGTTTGCTAAAATCAAAATGAAGGGATTACCGCCAAGTACATGTGGAGGATTGAATGCAAAGCATTGAAGACTCTGAGCAATAAGTTCACTCCAGCGCCGCGCCGCGCCGGCCCAGCCACAGCAAACCGAAATGGCAAAGCCAATTGAATTTTTGCAAAGAAATTGTAAAATGAGCTCCCAAGTTATTAAATTCTATAGGAAATTAATGTGTGTAAAATAGGCAAAGCTTGGATCATATAGCAAATGTTGTGCATTGTATATTTTCAGACTATCTACATATCAATCTAAATATTAACATTGAAATATTTTACGACTTTGTCTGTTTTGGTTTGGATTCCGGCTCATCCTTAAAATCTAAAACTCCGCTTTCTATTGAGCTCCGAACATGACATACATCGTTGTGGCATGCAAAAATTGCCGTTTGAGTTCGAATTGTCATTACTTCCAAATTCACTCAAATCAATCCTTGGGGGTTTCATTATCGGGGCTATACGCCGATTAGGGTAAGAAGTCTTGTGCTTCCAGATTGGCTCAGGGTAAATGACCCTCATTTGCTCCGTAGAACCTTTCTTGAGGCAAGGATTTCGACGTGGTAAACCCGACTTTAAGAACTTTAAACCCTTAAACTTTTTCTCCAATTCTGTCGGCTCACTAAAGACATCATATAATGATGAGAACAGGAAACTAAAATTGATGGGTAATTTTCTCACTTGGTGAAAATGTCACTATAGACTCCGGGAACTGCCTTTGTCCTCATCAAATAATGCTGTTTGTATAATTTCTCATTTTCCCTTTTTTTAGTATTCTTACGGAGGAGCCGGATGGCATTTGATAGGAGTTTGGCCTTATCCGGGTCCGGCCGAACCAAATCAACACCATCGGGCATTTCCGGGAACATACTCTCAATAGAATCCCTCATACTAATTAACTCCCGGCTGTTCTGACTTGATGTTCGTCCATCAATTGCGCCATCGAAAAGTTGGTGGATTTGAGATGGAGACATGTCCATGAGACTTTGGGTCAATGTATCAGCGTCATCTTCATCAGTCAAATCGCTATGCTCGTGGTCATCATCATCTCCCTCTCTATTTTTGGACTGTCTGGACTTGGACTGTTTGGATGTCTCTCTCGATACCAAATCAACACCATCGGGCATTTCCGGGAACATACTCTCAATAGAATCCCTCATACTAATTAACTCCCGGCTGTTCTGACTTGATGTTCGTCCATCAATTGCGCCGTCGAAAAGTTGGTGGATTTGAGACGGAGTCATGTCCATGAGACTTTGGGTCAATGTATCAGTGTCATCTTCATCAGTCAAATCGCTATGCTCGTGGTCATCATCATCTCCCTCTCTATTTTTGGACTGTCTAGACTTGGACTGTTTGGATGTCTCTCTCGATTGTTCTCCACTCTCTTCTTCAAGTGCACTTTCCAATTTGTTCTTTCTCTGAAAAAGTTTCGGATGCTATTAGAAAGAAGGTTTTCTGATTTGTGTATTTTTACTTGCTTTGATAGATTTCGCAAGTTCTGAATTCTTCTTTTGAAGGGCCTTGTACTTTTTAAAGTCGAAATAATTTTTCCTTGACTGATAACCTCTCCAGGCAGCTTGGATTGTGGTAGCTGCTTTATTAAGCTTTTCTGTGTGTAGTTTTTCTTTATGCGCCTACAGAAAGGGGTGAGATTAAATTAAAGTAACGGTCACCAAATGTCAAATTTGGTTAAGGTCTAAGGTCTAAACCCGAATTCTTGTTTGATACCTCAAGCTTCTCGTTATATTTGTTTTTGGCAATTCCGCGTCGGAAAAGTGACTGGATTTTGATTGCTGCGGCTTGGACTAATTTAAGATTGTTTCGCACTAACCATCCACGAAATGCCGCTTGGATTTTGATTGCAGCTTCGATGCTTTTCGTTGCAGTTTTCTCCTCTTCTCTGTTAATAAGTGTGAGGACAAACCATAAATCAAATAGAATTTTTATTGTAGTCAGCAAATAATTGGTCCGTCTTACTTTTGTTTCAAATAATGCTGAAAATTTAAAGATCTTTGCTGCTTGAAGAAATCATGCACAGTTTCAACAGGGGGCGACTGGGCGTACATTTTCAAGCTATCTTTCAATATATTTGTGACGAGATATTATATTTAAGTGGTATTGGATTATTTCCAAATGTTTGCTGCCGTTAAGAATTATCTGCTTTTAGAGTATTTGGATAGCGCAGCGCAGTTGTTTGCATGGTTCCGTAGGCTGTTTGCAAGGAGATTTCGATTTCAGTATAGGTTACGTTTTATTTCATCATTTTTATAAAATGTTTGAATTGAATTTCGTAATAAATTAAGTANAAATGTTTGAATTGAATTTCGTAATAAATTAAGTACAGTACAGTACTACTTGTATTAGTAAGACTATTACAATTACATTACACTTATGGCAAATCCATTGAACTTGACGGGCTCTCCGCGCTTTCATGTCGTTTTTCCTCAAAAAATGTTTCCATTCTTTTCAGTTGTTTTTTCCTTGCCGTTGCACGAGCAAGGGGTATAAAAATAGGAACAATGATAAAAGTAATAATAAAAATACCCGTGTAAAGTGCATTGGTTAGGTTTGATAAGCAATTTGCAGACCATCCAACAACATTCCCGAGCAACACGTACAAGGCTGTTTCGGCCCAAACGTACCAAAATATCCAAACTGGATCCGACATTGGTATGAAAATTGTGGCAAAATAGCCAATGAATGTTCCACAGCATGACAGGCCTCGAAATTCTTGTGGATTTCGACTTCTTCGGGCTTTGATTAATTGTCTCACATAATCCGCAAATGTGAAGACAAGACGTGGGAAAACTATTATAACGACTCCAAGAAGGACGGAAGGAAATGTTGGTGCATCGAAACCAAATAGACATCGAAGTGCCATAAGTAAGTAGGCGATTGCCATTGCTCTTGATCCTGATAAAACCAACGAATTTTTAAAAAAAAAACACTTTCATTTTGAAACAAAATTGAAAACAACTCTTTACCAAAACTGGAAAACATTCTGCAAGCAATGAATAGTCTTTTTGATGGGCTGTACGCAGAGGGTGTATCAATAGTCTCGTAATTTTGATTCCTATAGGGAAGATTGGCGATGGTCATCACAGCCAGTGAAAGCATCACACCAATAATGCTGAAAACGGCTATAAGTAGGAAACATATTAATAGAAAAATCATAAAACTTGACAGGTAAGTGCTGAATTACCTTTAGCAGGTTTAACTTCATGGATGGTCTCCATTAGGACAACCAATTGAAGTGCCGCTTGAGGAGCTGACTGAAAAAAGCTTTGAATCCGGAGCAGATTGAGGGAAAAGTCTTCAACCGCAAAATATTGCAAACAGAATATTCGCTCTCGTGTTGCTCGGAATGCTGTGCGCACGCATTGGTAAGAACTGAATTTAATATTTAACTGGAGTTATGATTGATTGGTGTTGGACTTGTGAACTGTAATTGTCATTCTTACCTTATTACCGATCCCATGAATGGAAGGCAGTTGGTGATTACTTTTACACGGTTTGCATTTATAAACAGCCGGTTTAGTGTGTCCATACTGCAAAATTTGTACACTTGTTATTTAATTATTACCTGAACAAATCATATAATTTCAAAGCAACTATAAATTTATCTGACCGGCGTGCAGATACAATTTATTTATTTTTAGTGTTATGTCGTATTGTATTACATAGAACAAACTTAGGTTGAGAAAATGATTTGATTGATCTGCTCATTACAATTTCATAATACTTTGTTATCCAAACAAAAATTAATAAGAATTCAAAATATTTGTGCGGGTATGTTATAGTATACACAGGTACACTTTTTTCTTCCACTTTTTTGCAAGATTTCCAACGCTAGTGCACGTGGATGTACACTTTCATTAAAAATTAAATAGGCAAAAGAACGAAAGAAGAAAATTTTGAATTACTCGACATGGCTGAAATGGCTCAACATTATCTCCAGCCCCACAAATCATGATCATGCATGTGAACGCAGACACCCATTTGAGATCATCTGAATAATGCCACCAAATGAGTCCAAAATCCGTCACAAAATCTCCTAAGCTGACAAGGAGCACAATAGTAGCAAATATCACGTCAGTCCTTCGGACTTTATTAGCATTTGGATCCGGAAATCCAAAATTATCATCAGAGACAGCATCCCCAGTCCCAATAATTATATCCTGTTGTTTTTGTTTCCTTCGCTTGTCTTTCGAGAACTGACTATTTGGGCTTCGTGTTCGTGTCACTTTTTTGTGATACTCAATTTGGCTTTCATCGGAAGAGGAATGCTCATCATCTCCGTCACTCATTTCGGACCTGAAAATGTTTTGAGGGGAAAGTCACTGGCACTTCAAATTCATCCAGACTCTTGAGAGACTTTTCACTAAAATTTGCAAATTCCTCCATCTGGAAGACTTCCCTCGGGCCATTCTCACGACCCCCGAATCTGTCGTTATTTACGGAGTCTGACACAGCCGGATCCATTTTTAAAACACGGCTCAATTATCAATCACAAGATTGGGTAGATTTTATTCACATCCGTACTTCTGCTATGTAATAATGTAATGCATAACAGAGTTCTATGTGTGGGAAAATCCACTGCACTGAAACATCCAAATTCATTCATATATTCAAGAATATAATTTTCGCCGAAGTTCATTTCTGGCTTGCATACAAATTTTTGTCATCGCAAGGCAATGATGCAAATGTTGTTTGACTTTAGTAGGACCGTGGAGCATCCAGTGCAAACAATGTGGTGCAAATGCTGGCGACCTTCGCATTCATTAAAATGTTCTCCCAACGCCAACGCAATGCACCAAGAGTGAAAATTTGTTTACGTCGAAAAGATTTGTGCTATGATTGGAGGTGAATAGCAATGTGCTCCATCCGCAATCTCTGTGTATTCACGACGGGACAAGTGCGTTAATGATGGGCTTGGGAATTTTGGCTTGAGAATTTCCTTTGCTGCAATGTACACATAAACTGGACAAAACTGCACACAGCAAAACAACCTTGCTTGTAATGCGTAGAAAAAATGGCAACGAGTTTTTGCACCAATTCCAAATCCAATCTTAAACTGAAGAAAATTCCACTTCAAATTATTTGCGTTGTAAATTCCAGATTAAGTTAGCAAACACACTTGCACGTTGCACTGACTGCATCAAATCCGAAACTAAAACGGAATTGCACATGAGAGCCCACCCTCCTTACAAATTCCTCTCCGCTGTTATGAATAAAATTCACATTGAGATAATAAATTATCCCAATGCTCCACACAGACAACAATGGGAAGTCAACTGACTAAACTGAGTACTAAAATGTGGTGGTGCGGGATGTTTAGCTGTGCTAGTTCTGCTGGCGTTTACACTTTCATTATGCATTTCAGCATCCCTACTCCAAAAAGTAATCCTTCGTCACCTTCACTCTTCACCATCACTGTTGCTGAATTACTTAAGTTAATTTGAATACTTAACAAGCTGCAAATTACACGTACAAATTAATTCTGAAAACACGATGAAGTTTTAGTGTGCTCTCCGGGTGGAAAATAAAACTTTGTATGTTAGCCTAGTGAGTGCGAGATAAATATTAATCAGAATCACAAGCCAAGTACTTGTACGGTCACGCAGGGAATTGTGTGCCACATTATTGACTTCCAATTGACTGTTTAAGATTTTAAAGTGTATAATCTAATCAGGCTTGCCATGACTCTTATTTGTCAAAAATGAGAGGACCAACCTGACTCATTCGTTTTAGTCACAA
This sequence comes from Orthonychiurus folsomi, assembly GCA_036851895.1. NCBI lineage: Eukaryota > Metazoa > Arthropoda > Collembola > Poduromorpha > Onychiuridae > Orthonychiurus > Orthonychiurus folsomi. The sequence continues at coordinate 33,368 of JAAXYW010000109.1, read as the reverse complement.
CACAAACATAATGCATTGAAATGAACCCCATCCTGAATTATTAACCCTTTTCCAAACTTCCTTATCACTTTGAATTGTCTATGTGTCGTAATGTGGAACTGGTCGAGGTGTTGGTGTTAGGAGGAAAGACAAAAGTATATTCAATTGGGCTCAGTATTCCGTTCGCATCAAATCAAGTTGTACATTTATCCGCGAGTGGGATATTTTATTTATAATTGATTCGCATTGATTCATTACATGCTTTGAGAATTATTTAATAATTTGTACGTACACACGTAAGGGCATAATTAGTAACAACAAACAAAACTGCTTGCTTAAAATGTATACATGCGATGGTTAGCAATTACTTATTCTAACAAAATAATAATAATAGTACAATTTTTAAACTATTTAATATACATCTGTCAAAATCAAAGGGTTGGAACCCCGTATCCACGGCTTAGCTCATTCAAATAATTGGAATTGAACGCGAATCACGGGAATTCCACGGATAGGGGATTACTGCATGATACAATCAACAGATAACGCTTGTAAATGCAATTCAAATCTGTAATAATAAAGTTAACAATCCACTTGACACATCATTAAACAAACACAGAAACAGTTCAACAGTGGAAGATGCTTGTTATCAGCAAGTATTGTCAATTCAAATTAAAAATAACTTTTTATAGTTCATCAAAAAAAAGCAAAACGAGCTGCTTCTGCGCGCTGAACAATACGATTATAGTTAATAGCAAAATATATAAGATTATTTACTTAACTAACAATAAATTTCAGACAAAGTCTGTGAAATCATCGACACTGAATGTAGGTCTTGATGACTGGGAGGTCGCAGCAGAACTGAACTCTGATCCTTCGTCCGAATTGGGTGCGGCACCAAGTTCTTGGTTGAGCCGATTTCGAAGTCTTTTGATGTTACGTAGTCTTTCTAGCCAATTTGATGCGTAAGGATCAGGTCGGTCTCGCTGTTGGAATATTACTGATGCCAACTACGGAAATAAGAATGTTGCCAATCAAAACTTCGAATTACATTTCTACTAAGCTTACGTTCGAATGCAGTGCCAGTTGTCTCGCCATGACAGGCAAATTCTGATCTGACACAATCTTAGCTTCTGTGTGACCAATATGATCCGAAAGAACTGGTTTCGCTTTCACGATCACTCGATTTGTTCTATGATCTAGCGGATGAATCACGACGCAAGCATACAAAAATTGACCCTGTGAATAACCATTCAGAATTAAAGTAGTCAGGGTTGTGTATGTAAATAAAAAATCACCTAATATGTGTATTGTGCCCAGGATTATTAATTAGCAGTCTGTATTGTACCTTAATGGTTGAAATGTCGAATTCTTGCTCGCTGTTATTGTAAACTATAGCAACATAGTCATTCCCAATGTGACGTTTCTTCTCGTTTCCTGAAGGGTCTGTCTTTTTAGTTGGCATCAATGTTGCTACGTGAAAAATCACCTAAATTCAAGAATGGGGAGAATGTAGCAGTATTGAATTTTGACACAATTTTGCAGACATAAAAAGCTAACGAATTTCCAGATAAGTTTTTGGTCGCCGGAATCTCTTAGAATGTAATCCATCATTTTATACTACCTGCATAACATCGTCCTGCCAGATGTAAGCAAATTCTCCATCTGCACCATCCCGACCTAGGCCTCCAATGTAAGTCTTTTGCGGATCAACTTCACGGAGTTTAATCAGTGAGCCCAGCCCTTCCAAAAACTCTCGATAACGCGTTGAACCATAATTATTCTGAAGTATAGCAGTCTCATCTGTACTTTGCCCAAGGCCAACATACAAGACCCCGATTTTATGAGTTTCATAGGGCGGGATGTAGTCCAAAACCTTTATAACAAATAACTTAAAATTATGTGGAGAGGAAACAACTAATCCCTAATTTTGAAATTACCCTAAGACTCTTCTCATTGGGTGCGGTGGGAGCAAGAAGCAAGGGTTTCGTTCCTTGCCCGAATACGCCTTGAGCACAGAGCTGGAGAAATATAAAACTGGGGCTCATCCCAGAGCGAATGCTTGTCTCGCTACCGCTCCTGTGCTCAGGAAAGTCTCTTCTCATAAAAGTTTCGTTTCCGGTAGAAAGAAATCGTCGTAGCCCTCCTTTATTTCGTATAGCTGGGGTCATTACACTAATTGTCGCTGTCCTGTCTCTATGTAATGGTCCGAGTGTCTCGTCTTTTTCTTTTTCCGAATCAGTTCTTTGCCTTGGAGGAACTTGAGGCGGGCGGCCATCCAGATTCCTCCCCTCACCTGGCATTCCAGAATAGCCTCGTTTGGTTGGTGGAGTGCTTCCAGTTGCAAGCTTAGTACTGATTGGGCGCTCTGAAAATGTTGCGGTTACCTCAGGATCAGCGAATCTGGCTTGTTTCTTCTCTACGGCTTCTGGTGTGGTCTCTTCAGAGCTTTGAAATTTTTGTACCGAGCTTGTGCTTGAATTTATTTCATCTTCGTCCTGTTCTTGGATCTGCTCATGTTGTTTTGTGAATGGATTTTTCCAAGTGTCGGACATTTCGGGAGACGAATTAGACCTGCGGACAGGATTCTTGCTGGGCGAAAGTTGCGTCGGGCTCCCAGTGTCTACTGGACTTGAAGGAATTGGCTTTGGGGAAGAGCTTGCTGTCGAAGACTTAATGGGAGACTTCGGAGAAGCACTAGAAGAGTCTACAGTACAAAACACCTAGTTTAAAATTGGAAATGGCAAAAGAAATTTTTCATTCGAAATACCTATTGGGAGTTGGGAAGTATGTTCGTCACCCTCGCGACTGTCAGACACACTTAAAGAACGACGGAGACTGGGAGAAGATGGCCCTGAATTAACTGGACTAAACACTGGTGGTGTATTATTAGGTTCGGTCTTCTCTGGCTCGGGTTCAGTAGGTTTCAGTTGTGTGCTGCCAAGAGTTCTAATATATATTGCGGTGAGTTCTTTTAAAGGCAAATCAGAAGCTGCAGAGTTTCCCAATTGATTTTGTATCCGCATCATCCATGAAGTATTTCCGGTAGGCCTTCGAACATGAATTTCAGCCCATCCTTGGCACCAGCATGTGCACAGCATATGATCGCTCTGAAATTATTATATATGAATAAAATATACAGTAATATAAAATGCAATTGATGTGATAATTATGCACAAACCTTTTGTTTGAGCGCCCAATCACTTAGCATGCCACCTTGACTAAACACGGATCCCCCAGGACTAGTTGACTGTAGCCCAGAGCCATCAACTCCAGACACACTAAGCCTTCTAACTGGAAGTTGAATCTTATGTTCCAAATGTAGGTCATCCTTGGCAGTTGGAGATTTAGGGGTGTCACTGCTGGACTGATTTTCATTGGATCCATCTGCTTGCTTTTGGGAACCTGCAAATGCAGAGTGGTGGCGCCTTCTTAATGCCGAATCAGAGGATCCATTTTCCGTGGTCAACGAAAATTCGCCGTCAGTGCTCCCCGAACTTTCATGTCCATTTAATGGAGAACTCCGACAAAGCATCCAACACTTGTCACAGAGTCCTTCCCTCAGTTCTTTCTGTGTGCATCCACTTGTCGTAACCGTAATAATTTTGTTATCCATTAACCAGGTTTGAGAATGTCCACCTTGCAGCAGAAAATCAGAACAAGGAAACCTTGTTGGAAGCGCAGAGCAATCTGAGAAAGCATAACGAGCTAGAAGATCAACGCAAGTTTCAGTGAGTTCCTCGTGAAATATTTTCATGGCTTTCTTCACGGCTGGCTCAAGATCAGTAGTGCGTTGAGATTGTGAACCTCTAGCAGCGACAATAGCTGGCATCTGAGCTCCAGTGTGCCCCGAAACTGCACGCTCTCGTCTTTTCTGTGACTGCTCGGTAAGACTAGAACTTCTTTTTCGGTTGGACGAATCTTCATTTTGCAATTCTAGGGCGCTTCTTCGTATGTCTTCATCAAATGGTGCCCAAACATTTTGTTTCAGCCCCTTAATGATGTAGCTAACAAAGCCTCGCCTGTAAATTTTTATACAAAAAAATCAATGAAGGCACCCGCTCAGATTTACAATAAATATCAGATCAATTGAATCAAAGCCAACAATAATCAATTTCATAATTTACCTAAATGAAAGTCTACATTTAAGGAACCACATTGCTATTACGTGATGAGCAAGGGACACCGTGTACTGGCTAAACTTAAATGGATTCGTGTAAGGCAAAGCTATCGCAAATATTGACATGTATCTGCAAAATAAAAATAGTTATTACAAGAAAAGTCCAAATTCTCATAAAATTTCTAGAAATGCACTCACTGATCCTGGACAAACGACGCAAACACCCGGGGAAGATGTATAAGGGTGGATAGAAATTCCAAGACGGGAATTGCAATTGTTACTTTTGGTGAAATTTTAGACAGTGACAGAAGTACTGGGGGAAGCAATTTATGCATTGTATCCTTCATCTCCAGAATACAGGTTGACAATGATAAAATGCACATTCTTGAGCTCTTGGACACCAAACCAAATTCCAGGCACTTCACAATTTTGAGTTGAACTGAGGGTTCCAGATGAGCATGGTACGAGATCAGCGCAGCCAAAATTGGAAAGAGGTAGACCTGGAAGTCAGATTTTTGAAACTTTGGTGGTGTATTCCTTAGGGATTCGGGGTACCCAATCGACTTATCCATCATCTGTTAAAATGCAAAATGTTATATAGTCTAAATATCAATACAAAACATTCCAGCTCAAGCTAACCATGCCACAAATAGAGTTTGCCAAATAATCAATGTCGTTCCCGTGTTTAGAGAGGATAAGAGTCTTGTTTTCCATTATTGTAGGAACCTGTTTCAGGACAATCTCCAAAACTTTCCAGTCTGAAAGTCCCATAATAATGCAGAAATTAAGAAAATGGCTGATATAATAAGAACACACTTTAAGCTTACCCTTTTCCTTTCTTAAACTGGCTACCACCTGTTGACAGGCCGAGTATAGGGAAAGAAAAGTAACGGTTGGAAGGGCAGCTGCATTGAACTGTCCAGGGCCTCTGGGAGAATATGGCAGAAATTGACTGGAAGGTAAAATCGCTCCCCCGGCATAGCTAGCTCCAGCATTGTCAATTGATTGTGGTCCAAGCTTTGGTGCTCCACTTTCGCTGACTTCGCCGTCTCGATGGTCTACTGCCAAATAAGGACTGAATTCAGTTGCAATTCCAGTGACAGGGTCCGGAAATCCTAGGTGGTACAACGAATTTGCTCGAATTTTGAAGAAACATTCAAATATCTGTTAACAATCAACAAATGTAATGCAGCACTGCCCTATATCCGAAACTTTTAATTAAGGCAACTTTCAATACCATGTAACGAATTGATTGGCATTGGTCCAATGTTGCAGGCCTTTTGTAATGATTTGCCAAGTGGCGTACAATGATCTTGTAAGCGGTGATTGCTATAGATGAAGGTAAGTAGTAAATCCTCTTTTGGAAGATTTTAATTATCCCTTGAACGGCTGTGCAGGCGTCAACAACTTCGCTCTCCGAAAATATATGTACTACATCAGTTCCAGCCCCTACTTCGAAGGGTCTATTTAAAATCTGTTATGATAAAACAAAAATGCAAATGGCAGTCAACTGGTGACAAGGTATGTAGTCGTAATCAGGAATAACTCTTAACATTTGTGACAAGTTAATTATTCCAAGAAATTTTCCAACTCACCCGTTCTAAAATATGAAGCAAATCGTGGCCTTTCTTGGAACTGGACACCATCATGAAGTCTACAATGAATTTGACACCTTGCTGCCGGACCCAAGAGTCATTCTCAGTCTCTAATGGTCTCAAGTAGGGAAGGACTATTTTATCAATCAGTTCTTCCTCTTGAGTATCTCTATTCGATATACAAACGTTCGAAATATGGCTAAGGGCCTTCACTTTCACACCAGGCCGTGTTTCAAGTCGATAGTGGCGCTCAGAAAAATTAACGAGATTATTGAGCCAAGCAGACTTTGTGGGTCGAAGATAATGATGTGCCTTAAATCTCAACAACTTCTCCACGGAGGGTTCCTAAATAATAAAAAAACATATCATACCAATCTACAAAGTATAAATGAGCAAATGCTGAGCAAACCGGAAACACTAACCGATCGAAAACGAACACATGCGTCAGTGATAGCATAAAATCTCTCTACTGAACCAGAGAAGTGCCCTGCATCCATTGCTATTTCAATGGTGTCCAAAGTTTCGTTTACTGCTCTCACAATTTTCTGAGAATGACCTGCGCCTTGCGAAGCACGATTCTCAACGACGAGGTCCACAATTGTCAAGATCAGGTCCCAAGAAACAGACGGTAGAGAATTCCCTTGGTTCTTTACCAGGTCTTGTACCCTCATAATAACCTCGTATGAAACCAAGGGGTGCTTTCGCTGTAGAGCCTGAAGTGAATAATAGTGAAAAAGTTTTAAAATGGTAATCACAGTGCATTGACCTGCTTTTTTATTTTTGTAAGATCCAACATACCTTGCAGAAGGAAGTGAGGACTGTTGATGGTGTGCATTTCAGAGACCTCACAACTCTGTTTCCCCATAAAGCCACCCCTACGTAAAAAACAGCTCCACGAATAACGGCGACGTCTTCTGAGCGATCGGCAGTTTCCATAAATTGGCACATTGTTGACAGTCCAGAATAACCCAAATGAGTACCCAGGAGATCACGCATTATCTTCCAACTGGGCTGGCAAAGAGGTTCTACATTCACCGTACGGCAAAGAGTGGCCAAAAACGTGCTGAGGCTGCCAGGAGGCAAACTTGGATAACAAACAACTGCAGACAGAACGTGTAAACATTCCAAAACGTCTTCTTTGACAGTGTAAGTGCAGCACATGAAGCATACATTTCTGTAAATGAACCAACATTGAACATTGTATTGTGTGCAAGGACGAACGCACCCTGCAAACTTACTGAATAATTGCGTTCAAAATATCTGAGTCCAGAAAGCTTTGATTGAACTTGACGACGTTGACCAGAAATCCCATGAAGTCCTTTATGCTAACTGATTCGTTCTGAGTATTGGGCATCCAACTCAGGATAAACGGCCCCATTTTCTCATCAAAATAGTTCATATCTTTTCCATTCCCTGTAAGAGCTTTGAGGAAATCAAAGCGTGGTGAAGTATCCTCCGGAATATCATGAGCTTGGATAACAGCAAAGAACTTGGCCCTGAGAAACCCATTTTGATCCAATTGAGATTTGCATAAATTTTCAAACAATCCCAGAACAAGGTGTCGAGTTTCCTTTGGCACTTTTGGTAACAGAAGATCACAGAGCAGGGCCCATAATTTCTCAACAGTATACTGCAACATTAAAAAAACATTACTCATCCATATCAGCACTTGAACATGTTCAAACTGAACCTCGGCCATTGACCGGCGGTCAATGAGACATAATGTGGCAAACTTACACTTTCGAGTTTTCTGCATTTTGATAGCTCTGTGAATTCCCTGATTGCCTTGATTCGTGCCGCAATCGGACTCTCAGGTCCGAGTTCGGAGACCAGCTCATCTGTCAATACAATTGACTCATCCGACCTTGACCTTGATATTCCTGCACCTGAAAGCAAAAGCAAACAAAAACAAAACTGTAAAATTATCAACAGCTTCATTCAAATTCTAGCAACAATTCAAATCCAATCAAAACACATACCCCCCTTATTGAAACTTTTAAAAAACTGTTTGAACTTTTCAGGGAAGCTCTTCTCCTTGTCATTTTGCCTTGACATGTCTTCCTACTCTACTCAGCTCCTTTGTTCCCAACGTCCCACCCACGTTGAATCGGAGGATTGAAAGGGATCTAAGCCGTCGTCGCCGTCGAATCCGAAGCTTCGTCCAAATCCTCGTACCGTGACCTTTTCGAAATGATTTACCGGCAGCAGCAACATTGACCTCACCTGAATGGAGCAGAGTCCTTCTTTCCTGCAATTGCTAGTCAAGTCAAATCTTCACATTCAGATGTTCAATGTCCGTCTTTGTTCGTTGATGTCAGTCCTCCGAGGCGACACAGCAGGCCAAGAAAAATAAACGTCGCCTAAAATCCATGATTGTCAATTAATTAATTTGCACTTGTAATCGAAATGAGTCTTCCTTACCGCATACGACCACAAAAACGGTGTGTACTTTTTTTGGAACAGGAGAATGGAGAAATCACATGTTGGGCTATGATTTTTGTGTTTCCATGCCTTGTGTGTGGTGAAGGCCGACGTCATGCACAGCAGTGCGGCCCATCTGGTGCGTGGGGAGTAGGCGGCGGGGTCTGTGAAGGCAGGGGACACGCACGGCACGGCACACGGCAGCTAAGGATTTTTCTGCGCTGCACTTTTCCCATTTGTTTTGATCCGCATGCATGCTGTTTTGCATGGTGGAGGAGGTGAGGAAATTTGCTCAGTTTTATTTTTCAGTTTTCAATCCTCCGTGGAATTATTAGCTGCTCCCAGTCAACTCCACGGCGAAATGCCCGTGGAAAGTATGGACATTGGTATGAGGAATGGGTTGCGGCCTGACAGTTGGAAATTTCGTCACAATAGGAAGGTAAAACTAAATCAAGGATAAATGCTATTTTGCTCTTCCGGGATATCAAAACCCGGAACTTAGCTAACTTAGGTTGGGGTCCGGAACATTGTTGTTTAGGGTATGCATGTCGTGCCAAGGGTATATATTTTAATTTTATGTTTTATTACAGTCAGTCAATGTTAATACGTAGTTCGGTTTCGGTTCGGTACTAAGCGAAGAACATGCGTTGCGTAGCTGCAGTAGGCGGGCTCGCTGGCATTTTATTTTCGGAGACCGACGACCCTGGCAAATGTGTACATTAATGTCTGCTGTGGTTAGGCAGGGACATAGTCCAAACAGGTTGGTGGATAATAATAGTTATAGATAATTAGTTAAATATGATTGATTGGATTTGACCACCAGTGCACACACACGGTTGGCTATAACTAGTATCTAGGCTAGGCGGTTTAATATTCATTTTTAATTAGCTCATTTGAAGCAAACCGTGTTAATGTGGGCAGTGCAGAAGTAGAATTCTAGTGAGTTTTACTTCAACAATGGACATGGCGAAATGAAAATTGTGGGAATAATGGTAACTTTATCAAATTTACAAACTGTGGGCATAATTTTATAGGTTTGCATATTGGGTAATATTTACATTTTGAGGACATTTGTGTAATTCCCGGCTTAACTTGTTTTACAGTCAGAGAAAGGAGATGGGCCTGTCCTGATCAACTGTTCTCCGTCCAAACATACGATTGATATCTGCAACGATCAAAAATTGTACAAGGAAATAATTGTGCCTGGTATTGGAGATGAGATTCCTCACAAAGGTGTGGAAGTTTACTTTCGCTATATAGCTTATTTGGCAAACAAAGTTTGTTTTGGTCAAACGGATGGACCAAAGCCGACAAAGTTTACTATCGGAGACCGTAAGTATAAAACTCACTTGAAGATTTTGACAGCATTTTTTTTACAAAATTTATATCTATTCCATTTTATGCTCATTATATAGCGGAAGCGGACGTTATAAAAGCACTGCACTTGGGAATTCCTACTATGAAGTTGAATGAGTTGGCAACATTTATCATTCACCCAGATCTTGGCTTTGGGCCGAAGGGGTTGCCTCCACAGATACCTGGGAATGCTACTCTATATTTCGAAGTAAAATCATCAAAATCTCTCTATGTTTATACTTGTGTCTATAAATTTTAAGGTATGTTTTATTCTACCAGATCGAACTCCTTGGTTGGGAAGGCGAGGATGTTACTGCTGATGGTACAAGAAAAGTTCTGCGCAAACGAATGCGGGATGGACCGAACAAAAATGTCATACCCAATGACGGAGCATGGATTAAAGGTAAAATGTTTTGATATATCCAGCAATCATTTACCTTAGTCAATTAGCTCATCAATCTGCTTAAAATTTTAGTTGCATTAGAGGGTTTCTTCGAGGGCAGAAAATTTGATAGGCGCGAGATATTTTTTCCATTGGGAGAAGGGGAGGAATATGGCATTTGCCAAGGCGTGGAGCAAGCGCTTTACAAATTTATGGCCCAAGAGGTGTCGAGATTAACTATTTTGCCAGCTTTGGGTTTTGGCTCGTTGGGGAATGAGGCTTTCGGCATTCCACCAAACGCGACAATAACTTACGTTGTCGAACTGCTGAGCCTAGAAAGAGTAAGTCTTTTAATTTGCTGCCTAGGGGCTCAAAGTGATAGTGATGATTTAATTCTCAACTTACTAGGCAAAGGAGGTTTGGGAAATCGACGGACAAGAAAAGCTTGAAGTTGCTCGCTGTTGCAAAGAAAAGGCTATTAATTATTTTAGACAGGGCAAGTATCGATTGGCCGGACGATTGTACAAAAGGATCACGGACCACTTAACTGCGGAAGCTTGTAAGTTTGAACGAATCACGGCCCAAGCTCAGCGTATAATATAATACTCAAGAATGCTGGAATCGTAATAAATAACTATAATTAAACTAGTTTTGGTTGGTGCTGACGAGTTTGAGCGGACAAGTCTCATGTGCAATGCGCACTTGAACCAAAGTCTCTGCCACCTAAAACTGGAAGAATATCAAAAAGCACTTCACTCCGCGGATGACGCATTAAAGTTCGATTCAAATAGCGAAAAGGGACTTTTTCGAAAAGGATTGGCCAATCTTGGGCTTGGAAACCCAGAGGAAGCCAAAACAAACTTTGAGAAACTTTTGAATATGTTTCCTACCAACAAATCTGCACAGTATCAATTGCAAGTTTCAATCCGAGATGTGAAAAAAAAGAAAGAGCATGATCGCACAATCTACGCAAGAATGTTTCCGACGGAAACACCACGCATACAGGTGAATGAATATATAAATTTTATTAGTTTGAATTCGATGGGTTATGAAATTGAAATGCACTACTCAATCTATTTTCTTGCAAATTGCAGAAGGAATGGCGTGCTACTCCCTGACGGATCTCAAACCTGACTTCTACTTAATTGCTTAATTCAGTACACATTCCTGGACTGAAGAGATGCACCTGAACTTACGTAGTTCAGAATTACTTCGACTGATAAATCCTAATGGCTACTTCCTCTTACATTTGATTTAAAATGTATTTTTATGATTGTGCTTTATGACTCTTCTCCCTTTATACCCTAAGCACAATTATAATCCTGCTGATTGCGCTGATGTGAGAGCACAATGATGTAGAGTGCTAACCTTACACAATTAAGTAATGCTCTGTATTTTTGTTATCAGAACTCATGAAGCTGTCGCTTTTGAGCGTTTAAGCTAATCCTTGTGGCTAGTGGCAATCGAAATACCACATAATTTTTTATGGTTCTGAATAAAAATTATATTTGTCATGAAATGATAGCTTTCGAATTCATGGACCAAAACCGATTTTAAAAAAACAGTCTAGTCAATTTTTAAAGTTAGTTCAGATTTTGGTTTTAGCCTGAAACAGAAGACCTTCTCTTTTTTCTACTTGGCACATCTTAGCTACAAACAAAGAAAATGTGTGGGCCACCTGCTCGACTCTTGAGAGGAGTCGAGCAAAATTCAAGGAGTGCGTGTATTAAACAAGGCCGGTGGTTGCAACTTGCAAGGCTTGGGAATAAAAACAAGGAGAATTCCCTGAACATGAACTTCACATCTGGCTTCAACATGTTCCGTTCTGTTGTGAATGCACACTTGATGCAACCCTTCATCGGTTTAAGAAATTAGATCACATTATGATTACACGCATTGTCCTTACTAGAACTAATAATATAAAGTTGCATCTTCCACATGTTCCGTTCTGTTGTGAATGCACACTTGATGCAACCCTTCATCGGTTTAAGAAATTAGATCACATTATGATTACACGCATTGTCCTTACTAGAACTAATAATATAAAGTTGCATTGAAGTATGAATACAACGGAAATATATTTTTCGTTTCTCGTGATAATATCTTGAATTATTGTATGCCGCCGTTGACCTTGTTTTACAAGCAGTCAAATCTACCTTTTTGAAATGAATTTTCTGAGCGCTTACTGCGGATTTATATTTAATCTCATTTCGTAAAATTAGAATTACAGAGAACAAGACTAAAAGACAGACTTTCCACATGCAAATTAGTGTCAATACGTGTGTGACACTTTAAATCTCTTCCTTTGCAAACATAGTGGAGCAGTTCTTCCTGACTTGTATGCACAAACTATAATTAGCATTGCTTGAACAACGTTGCACATGTGGTTGTAAAATTGCAAATCCATGCAAATGTTGACAATTTGAAAAGCGGTGGTCATCATGACATGGTAATTTAAGAACTAGGTTTTAGGCTCATACTATCCTTAAAGGAATTGTAATTACTTTAAGTTTAGCTCATACGTTTGGTATTTTCGCAATTTCTTGTGCAAAACAAAACTACACAAAAATTACAATTTTAAATTGAACTTTTTAACTTGACCTACAAATTTTTGCTGCCCCATGCACTCTTTGTGTAATGTGACATTTCTGCTATTCTCGCACCTGTCAGGTGTTTGAGACCGTTAATATTGACTGGACACGTATGCATTGATTTGATGTAAATTTATAAGAAACGTGACAAACTGATTTGTTTTATTTCTGCGACAAATGCCAAAATGTGTAAATTCTGTTCTACTTTCCAACGCCTGGCCGATAAATAAATGTAAATTGACCGTTGAAGCCCGCACTTCTTCCCATTACTCAAACTTAAATTGATCTCAACCACTTTGTCAAAAACTACAAAAAGACTTCGTTTTCAAGCCCCTGGGATCACAAAGTACTCACCCAGTATTGCACAAGGTAACCCAAACGCCCGCCTGGAGTGTAAAAGAAGGAACAAAACTTGTTTTGGGGATTCTCATCTGGTGGAAATTTGATACCGGCCCGGCCGGCCCTACTTTTGTGTTTGTGAAATGTTGATTGTTGTATTATGAAAACGTGAATTATAAGGCACAACTTTAGGTTTACAAAAGAGTCGGTCAAGATCAAGATCGAGTCTGGGCGTTACGTATGCTCCGCATTCAAGAATTGATTAATAAAACAATCTCGTCTTCATCATCATCTCGTGTAATTATTGTCGCCCGCCGTGCATTGTTGGAAATCTCACGACTACTACACTACTAGCCCCGTCCTCAAGTTTTGCACCACTCTCACGTTTCGCCGTCCTAACCTCATTTGTTTTTCTACTGCCGGCTCCCCCCTTTATTGGAATTCTTTTCAGTTGATTTCATTCTTCGACGCGTAATAAAGGCGAAGACGACGACAAAACTGAATCAAGCCAAGTGTGAAAAATTAACTTTGAATGACCAACTTTATTACGTTCGGATGTAATGCGCCGAATGTAGAGTGGTAATGGGTTTGGATGAAAGAGGAATTTGAGGCTTAAATAAGATCCACGATCTTGTGTATCCTTTTCAGTTTTTAAATTGGACAAAATTGAGTTCAGTCGCGCTGCAGCAAATTTTATCTTGTTTGCCACAGCCAAGCTATCATAATTTGTAGTGAGCTTCATTTCATTTAATTTTGAAGTTTGTGTAAAGTTTTTCGTGGACGAAGTGCATTTTGGTGTCGCGGAGTTTGTGTGTGGCCCGCGGACTTATAGAGTTGTTCTTGTTGTCCCAGTCTTTGCCATGAGTTCAACAAGAGTGGGCCATGAACAGGATCGTCTCCTGATGAAGTTTTCCCGCTCGAGAAAATTACCCTCCAGGAGTTTTGTAGTGCTTTGCTTAATTTTTGTAATTGGACTGCATGGTACTTCAGGATTACATGTTGTGCGAAATAATAACCGAAGCAGCATTGCCAGCTAGTCATCTTGAGGATTTGGAACCAAAAACCGGACTGCAAAATGAGCTCAGAAATGCCACTAAAGCGCAGAATAAGTTAGCTAATAAAAAGCCGGAAGGCAGTGAATTTGCGGATGCGGGTCAGAGTCAAGGCATCCCCGGAATTACGTTTTCGCATAGCAATGGTTCTGCGAAGCACACCGGGATACCTGGCACACATCACTTGGGAGAGAAAAATGAGACTGGGCAAGAAAAAGACGACTTGGGAGTGGAAGACATCCTGCGAAAAATATTCGGTGGTAAGGAAAATATTTTATTAATTACTTGGGCAAGCAAATTTACCCGAGCTCGCGCTCCTTTGGGATTTCTATTACTTGAAATGAATAAATTTCACCATAAATTTTCAAGAAAAAGACGACTTGGGAGTGGAAGACATCCTGCGAAAAATATTCGGTGGTAAGGAAAGTATTTTATTAATTACTTGGGCAAGCAAATTTACCCGAGCTCGCGCTCCTTTGGGATTTCTATTACTTGAAATGAATAAATTTCACCATAAATTTTAGTAAGCACTGCCTTCAAACCAGTGATACATGTATATATAACCATTTGCAATAAATTTAGTAATTAGCCATTGCGATCCAAATGTATGTGCGAGAGGAGTAAAAACACCTTTGACCACTATAACCATCCACGAAAATAATTTGCTTTCAAAAGTCAAGGGTTAATTTTTGTGGTGGGTGGAATTAATGGCACATTATCAATTTTAAAATTTGATTTATTTGCTCTGAATAAATATGGAAAACTAACACTTTCAGTTAGTCTGGCTGGGTTAGTAAAGTCATGTCGGGAGAGCGTGCTGATGCTGCTCTGGGGGTACATTCGATGTGAACGCTTAACGCGTAGTGACGACGGTACACCACATGCAGTCAAATTTTCTCACTGCTAACAAAGAGAAGAACGAGAGTGAGAAAAACATTACCCAGATTGTACCTTTCGTAAAAAATTAACTTGTCATTTTCACTTAATTTGGAAATGAGACACAAGGGATTAACACAGTTCAAAACGCCGATCAAGAAGCCAGATAAATCCCAATATATGAACATGAGTGGCAAAGTGTCTGTTCTGATCTCTTCTCTAAATATATTAGCAGAATTCGAAGAGGAGGATGAGGCAGAGGATGACGAACTTCACACAAGAGATGACTTAGAAGAAGACTTTGATGAAGACACTAGAATAATTCAGGCATCAAAATCCGAAACCGCTGATATCCCCTGGGAGAAATACAGAGGCGAGTCCACACCCCACCAACTTAAAACGTTGTCACGCCACATTCGAGACGACGGCGTGGCTAATTCTGGCCAAAAGCGAAATTCCTTAAAGACCAAAGGAAAATCTCCAAAACGAAAACCTGGAGCTGACCCCTCAGCAAATCCACCCAAGCAAACTGCGGAGGTCAAAGCTCAAAATCTTGCCAAATACAATGAGTACATGGACGCTGTGTTGGAGAGAATGAATATTTTAATTAAGAAAAAAAGGATGGACCCGCTTAGAGTAAATTTGTATAGTGGGCCAAGCAAGAGTTCCGGAAACAAGGGCGGAAACAAGCAAGCAAAGCACCCGAGCCGAGAAGCAAATAAAAAGACAAAGAAAAAAAATAACGCAAGGATGGACCTCAGCGATGAAGATACTATTGTCCAGGAACCGGAACATGATGACTCGTCCGATGATGAAATTAATGCAGAGGACAGACCAGCAGTCAGGAATGTGCATATTGACCGGGACAGTATCGACAGACAAATCAGGTAAAAAAGAGGGTCGACTTGCTAACCTTCTTTGAAAATGAAAATGTCGTAATTTTTTAAAATAATTTCCAACTTCCAGATCTCTCTTGTCCAACGTCACCTTTTTAAAAGGCGACGCAGAGGAATTTGATCCCAAGAAATCAGTGGTCGATAGCGTCGATACTTTTGAAGAAGCCAGATCAGCATCCCCATCAACAGGAGGTAGCAAGCAGCCGATTCACATGGATGGAATTGGACAGCCCCGTTTAAAGCAAGCCAGAGGAAACAGAACATCTACGCCCAAAGGAAAGAAAAAGCCTCAAAATGCTAAGGGGCAAGAAACAAGGAATCCAACAAAACAAAAACCAAAAGTCAAGGGTGGTGTTGGTGGAAAAAATAAGAACAGAAATCCCAATGCTCCACGTCCAACACGAGGAATTTTGCATGGCTTATCAACACTTCGAAGGGACGGAAATGTGCAAGTAGTAAAGGATGGAGCAAAAGCAAGGATCGTTCGAGCAAAATTTTTGTTGGGCCCCGTCTCATTGGAAATCCAACCAAAGGTAAGCATTTTGGAAATCAAAGTCATTAGGTGCTACTGTATTATTAATTTTGTAGAAAGGAAAACGTAATGGACACAGTGAAGAAGTCATATCTGACCCTGCTTTGTCAGCTTCCACGCCACCACCGGCTGCGCTGACTGCGACTGCACCAAAATTAAAGGGAGTACTGGAAGTTCGCCTCAGCCCAAAAAGTCCAACAAGAATTCGACGGCTCAGAGTATTTCCTCCAGGAAAAGTCGTGGTTGACGGAGACAAATCCAATAATGGCGGAGGAGTAGTTGGGCCTGGATATCGAAAAATTTCTCCACATGCAACAGCCAGGCTACGTCAAGCTGCCATTCAAGTTGTGAGACAGGTTGATCATAAAATGAAATTACATTAATTTGATAGTTAGAAAAAAGTTGAAAATTTTAATGTTGGATCCCAATATAACTAATCCATAACCTAAAATTATTAAGTGTCGATGACTTATGGGACTGAATGGCCTGCTAATCCGTTAGTTGTCTGTGCCGAACCGGTGATTGCATCCGAACCTCTCGCATTGAATTTTTAATTTGAGCTGAATATTTATTTGCGTAAGGTTAGGGAGATGCAGTCATTTTGTTGATTTGAGGATAGTGTCCAAATAGAAACCTTCAACTCGAAAGCTTGTTTAGTGAATTTTAGTTTGGTTTTGTTCCTTGATAACTAGTATTTATTGTAGGTGTAACTTTTAAGACAATGTAATCGGATTGAGTGAGTACGTAATTAACAAGATGTTTAGGTTTCTCCTTTAAAAATATAAATTATTCCCGCTCATACTATGTAAAGCACACTGCACGAAAGCAAATTGTTATGTTGAAAAGCTATAAAATGTTCAGCGAATAAACTTGTGTAAGTCAATTCATAAAATTAGAGATACCAAATAAAATCAAGATATAAGTTTGAGCTCATTTATAAGTTCAAGGAGCATATATTGGCTGAGTAACTCTATAAGAATTATATTTTAGACTAATAATTTTGCTTTTAGATTAAGTTAGAGAAGTCCGACAATCGTATCGCTTTTATTTAATTTTTTCTTCAAATTTCCAAATAATCCACGCATTTGCGAATCGCAAATCAAATCCTCCAAAACTAGTAAACCAATTATAACGCAGTACATGTCATGGTACATAACCCTTATTCAAAAAAAAATGTGGACATAAAGTATAGTCTGCTTAGCATTGAAACAGGAATAGTCTTTGCACAGTAAAGTGCTGGACAGTTATGTTCAAGAAGATTCACACAAAAAACTCACGCCTCATTTGAAGAATACAATACAACTTCCACCATGACAGACAATATTAACTATCACAGATAGGATTTATAATTGGTTTGAATAAAGTATACGAGTCAAAAACAAAACTTTGGAATGTTTTTCAAGTTTAATTGTAATTTGGCCATTAGCTAAAAGACTTTTTCTGTTTTCAGTAAGTAAAAATAGCACCGAGTCCGAGGAACACCTTACACCGACTTGTTTGCTTACTACACAATATACGTCACTGGGACAGTGTCAGTTAAATTAGTACATTCTCCTTAGGGCTAAAAAGCACTGCCTTTAAAAACCCCAACAACTTATATGGGGGAAGATTTTCTTGGGTAAATACACAGTTTCGTCCTTTTATCAATTTAAGAAAGGGGCATGAAACATAATGATTAGAAATGTATCACAAGTACCTACTCTTCCTTAGTATTTACTTTTCCAATTCTAGAAACAGGGTAATTTCTTCACTTGCGTTCAATTCCGAGGAGAGCGGACCCGCGTGCAAGTGAGCTAAGATCGCACAGAATCCGTAGCTATAACACAATTTAAGACGTTGGCAATTTGAATTCCATCAAAGGAACGCTAACGTCGTCCATGTTGGGAAGAACAGCAACTCTCTAAATTCAAAAGTTGCAATTAAAAAAAAGCACTCTTATAAAACCCAAAGAGCACAATTTAAAAGCAGTTCAGACGTTGTCAACTGCTACCATAAAGCTCAATCAGCTTACCTGGAACTCGTGTAGAAGTTTTTTCTTTATAAAATCCGTAACGTGGGTCAAATTAATATGTCGTTCCCCAACTTTTGGTTTTACAATAATTTTCATGTTTGGATTAGTGCGAAATCCATACCAAAGCCTGTCGGTCGGCGGTGAAGGGATATTGAGTGCAAATGTTCCAACACAAGATTTAAGCTCAACGGAGAGCACAAGTGGAGTATTGGCAATATTGGCGACCGCTTTCTTTACAACTTTCATCTCAGCCACAAAATTAGAATTCGCAATTTTTTCAGCCATTCTTAGGATCTTAGCTCCTTTGCTCGGTTTTGGTATATTATTATCGGAAGTTGACGGTTGGGGAATATCAGAGAAATTTTGATCCTGTGGGTGCTGGGCAATAAAGTCATCTGGATCGTACTCTTCTTCTTCAGAGGATTCACCACTATCATCCGCATCGGAGTCAAACATGTTAGCACCTGAAAATAAAAAGGTTTTTGTATTCCCAAGAAACTAACTCGTGCACATTTAAAATTATTTTCAATTAGTATAGTGTTTGACCTGGAGATGTAGAGCCAGCTGCATTTCCTGCGTCGACTGTTCCACCAGTTCCTGTGTTACGAGCATTTGAATGTCCGGGGGATCCTGGAACTGTCGGTTCGTCTTCATTTGTTGGTGACTTGCGAAGCTTCATCAAATCCAGCTTTGTTTCCAATGTTACACATAGATTTCCTTCGTAAGTTAAATCCAAGTCCACCCACAGTCCTTGAGAATCTACCTTTGGTGTGGAAGCTCTGTCGGTTTAACAAAACAAATTTATTTGTATTCCAATGTAATTAATTTACAAATTACCATGCTTTGGCTCACCTCTGAATTGCTGGAATTCTAGTTCCCAAATCAATGTCTTTGACCAGAAGCGGTCCCAGAAATGGCGGTCTCTTTATGTAATTAAGTTTCTTTTGAATTAAAGTTTGAACTTGATTGGTCCAATGAGGTGATCTGAGAAAATCAAAGAAAATCCTTCCCAGGATTGCGTTGAGAAATACTGGGCTTTGAGGGATTGTTAGGATTTTTTCCATCTCGCCGTCCGAATCTGGAGATGATGGGGCTCTCGAGGAATTGCTTGAATTTGCAACCTCGTCTTGTCCTTTATGTTCAGTCTTTTTATTATCGGCAGTGCGTTTCTTTTCTGGGGAACCAGGTGGAGCTATTGGAATTTGGGCTGCTTCTCTTCGCTCAGAGTCTTTGAATTCATTCAAAGCAGGAATGATGGACCGCATATAAGTTATGTACTGCTTCTGAAGATCTATTGTTCCTTTTGGAGAGAATTGCATGCCATAAGCAGGATCTTTCCTGAAAGCGGCTGAGGTAAATCGTCTGAACCTATTAGCAAAATATACTCTCATTTAACTTCTCTGTAGGACTAGCCAGACCGGCTGCGTACTAACTAATACCTACCAATCGTCTTTCTCGCGATCAGTTCTAGAAAACAGGTAAATAATTTTGCCTCCAACTTCCTCACGAGCGATTTCTTTATTCCCACTTCGGTATTTCGGAGGTTGGGCTTTTTCTTTATCTGTTTGCGCTACCACAGGTGCTGGTCCTGGAGATGGTGATGAAGAAGGGTTTGTAGGGGATCCAGTCTCGTCAGGAGAAAGTTTAGCTGGTTCAGCCGGAGAGACAACTGATACCAGGCAATATTTAGGAAGGCGAATGCCAATTGGGTATTTTTTATTCCAGGCTCGACGTTTTGCAAGGCGCTCGGGGGCTATGAAAACTTGACTTCCACTAATGTTGTAAACAATGTGGCGAGAAAAGGTAATGTCAGTTGCTAAAGGAGGATCGCTCCATAAACGTCGTTTCGGAATGCGATACTTGCCGTTTGGGTATGATATGTATAGGGAAGAACCTTCAAGGCGAACAAAGACTACACGATTAACGCGGATGTTATTAGTGTGTGGGTCGTAATCTCCCTCAAATTCGGTCATCCAGCCCTAGATCCAAAAATAAAATCCAAAAAACTGAAACTATATTACAACAATGTGCATTAATTTTGTTGATCTTCTAACCTGAGATTTTTGAGGCTTCTGCAGAATATCAGATGTAGGTGGGATTGTCAATTCTCCAGAGTACGAGGACTCTTTGTATGCAGGTGCATTATTGGTAGACTTGTCAGTTTCGAACAGACTCTGTGTGACAATGACTGTTACAACTGTACCCGTTAAAAACCAAAATATAGCAGCAAAGAAAGGGCCGAATTCAACAAACATGGCAATTCCAAGAAGTCCCAAAAAATACTTTGACCATGTGTGCAGAACAACTGAGGTAAGCATGGTCAATAGAAGACTCGACAATTTCAAGTTTTCTGGAACATCTTCATCTTCGAGCTCATGCTCCCTGTAATGCCTAGCATCTCCTCTGGGTAGTGCAGAATGTAACGGAGGGGATTCGCCTTGAAGATCTTGTAATTTGTCAGCTCCAACTCTAAATAGCTATTAGGTCTAGAAAAGACTCATCCATTTGATCTGCAGTGTTCATATTGGCTAAATAATCTAAACCAATTTCTTCAAATTCTTCAGAAGTTGTACTTGAATTGTCTCCAGTTGACTGTGAAATATTAGCAGCCACTTTCTGAGTTGAATTATCAAATACAATAATTGTTGGACGAAATGTCTTTGTCTGGCATTGTTGATTCAACACCAACAACAACACCTGTGTGCTCGGTAACTCCGCCAAGGAGAGAAGAGTTTAAGCTTGAACAGGAGGAGCTTGGGATAAGTAGTCCAGGTTCTTCCGGTATAAAATGTGATACAATTGACTTCCTTTTGTCCTCTATAGCAGCAATAATCTTTTCCTTGAGATCCAAATCAAGCGAAAGGGATTTTTTGTCCCATTTGTGCGCCCAGTTTTTTCGGAGGTACTCCTTGATCGGGGAGGTGTCACCTGTTGTTGGCTTGGGGGACTCGGGAAGTGACTCGGAGTGCCGTTCCTCTAAAAATTAAAGATGGTAGCAATAATTAATAATTATAAATGGCAATAGTTGAAATAACAGAATTCAAAATAAACTAGCAAAAATACTAAATGTGGGAGCTTACCCTGAATCGAATCCCCTTGAAGTACTTCTTGTATTTCTTCACTTTCTGGGCTAAATCTGAATGACGGAAATCCACTACTGCTACCTTTCAGGCCAGACAATGAAATCTTTCCCTTGAATTTGTTTCCGTCCGTCATTATAATTTCGAGCTTCGTCTCAGAATCAATTACTGAGAACCAATCAGGTTAAGCCTCCGACAATCACGGCTGTCACATACACCAAATATGAGCGTACGGTGAGAAGAGAGATCAAAAATTGAATCACTTAAATGTTTTACTTTCAGCAGGTTCTAACACTACGTGCTTAAATTCTTTGGATTTTCGGTAACAGTTGTTCCTGACCAGGACCTTTCACCTTAATTTCAATCTGAGAACAAGACCACGTTTCATCCTTAACAGCAATTCATCCTCAACTCATTTCCAACAACACTAAGCAAGTACATCTTTAAGTCCCAAGCTGTTGTTGATGGACGGAAGCGCGAAGGACTGTGCACTTGGTGGGTTGAAGCAAAATCTGAAAGACAATAACCAAGGTCAATATTTACTTTACCGACTGTCTGTGTACGGTACATTTATACGAAATAAAAGGAATTGTTTTTCTGTTACCCTATTAGTGCAAGGCAACTGAATTTTGAAAGTTGCACTTGACAAGCGAACACCCTACCACTATTACGCTAGCAAGTCAGTTTTGTGGAAATAAAGGAATGACTCATAGTTAGCATACCCAGTCAGTACTCTCATTTCACGTCACATGCACACAACTAGAACTGAATAAGTTGGGCTAGGAACTAGGAACACAAAGAGATGTGCGAACTTGGCATTGATGCTTTTTTTTTGCTTCTGCCTCATACTAAGCTTGTTTACAAAGTCAAAAGTCATAAATCTATTTCCAATTCAAAACTTGTTGCCAGTTCGGAACGCCTGTTAAATCTCGACTTTCCAATTATTGTTTAGGTCTTTAGGTATAGCTCAAGCTGTTACACTTTGCAGATGCTAATGCAATTGGTAAAAAGTATGCTGTAATTTTCCTGTAGTAATTAAAACATTTGCATTTGGCAAAATATGTGTCAAAATATGTCATGTCTAATAAGTTTGATATAAAACGTTATTAGTTTGTAATATTCTGAATCTGTACTAAATGAAAAACTTACATTTTGTTATCAAGTTGAATTGAGGAAAACACGACACAAATTCAAGTAGAGTTTGTGTTGGTAGCTCAACTCATTACACCACCATACCACCACCGCGCGAACTGCACCGTGCTAAATGCTGGAATTAACTTTCAGTTTGGGGTTAAAGCTACTCATCATTCAACGGCACTCACACACGGCAAGCTTGAAAATTACGTTAAATTTTTTTTTGTCGTTTGGCTGGAAAATCCCAACAGGGTTCCAGAGCAGAGCTGAATTGGATGTGATTTTGCAATCCAGATGACGGACGAGGACGACGATCTATCTGACCCTCCGAGCACAAACTAAGTACGTAGATGAAAGAAAACCGCCAAATACAAAGGCAAATGAAAGGAGACAGGTGCTTGTGCACTAGTGCACTTGTACTGAATTCCGGAAAGAAAGTGACAGAAGTCTAGTCGAGGTCGGGGTGTGAAGAAATCCAGTAAAAGTGTCTGCTATTTTGACGAATACACACCCAGGAAGGAGCTGAAGGACTCCATTCTCTTCAGTATTTTACGAAAGATATAAATTCGGGTAAGTTTCATTCCAGTGCAGTGTCATCAAGTACGGAAAATATTTTTGAGTGCATTTAAATAATAAAGTTGATATAAATAGTACTTGCTAAATTTATTGCAATGCAGATTCCCACAGTCTTTAATGGCATCCGCAGCTCCAACTAAGGATAAAGATCTACCCGGACATTCATTTTTGTCTGGTGTCAGCGAAGTGAAAAATATGGAGCAATCTTTACTGTCTCTGCTAACATCTTTTCATGCTGGAGACCTGGGCGCTTTTGGTAAATATGTAGTAATACAGCTTTGCTAAGTAGTGTGTTGTCTAGCTCTGTATATATTCATTCGATTCGATTGACTCACAGGTCAAGGCCGTTCATTGGAAGCAATGGAAGCAATTCGTGCAAAGCAAGAAAGGCTTGCCCGCCTACATTTTGACCTAGGCTCAATGAAGGTAAAAATTTTAAATGTTGAAATTAATGTTTAGTTGAAGTTTAATGTATGGCTATGGAACCTTAATTTTAGTAATGATTTTAATCACAGGGAGCCGCACAAGATTCTTCACATCCAAACTGGATGTCTGAAGCAGACCAGAATAAACTACTTACTGAGCTAAGGGAACTATCCGTGGAAATTGAAAAACTACACGAGACCACGAATTAAATTCCAAAGGGAACAACATTTTTTATATGCTTTTAAAGTAAACTTTAACTATCTCATCGTCATTTATTGCGTAATTTTGACTAATTCACAAAAATAAATGAGATCTCACATCTGACTTGATAACAAACTCACTCTTTCCCCTGATTAAAGAACATGCTTTATGCTTCGGTAAAGTTTTCAGTCAAATTAAAGTTAGTTATTTGGAACTCGGAACAGGAGGAATCCCAGTTGGAACAGTCTGAAGGGTATGGGAGGCTATAAATCTTTTTGCTGCTGGAATATTTAGTGTTCGAGTAGGACCTATTTGATTTGGAACAAGTGGTGGTGGTGGTGGTGGCATCAAAACTTCTGGAGGTGGAGGTGGTGGAAGGGTTTCTGGAACAGTGCGAAGTACTTCCGCGGAAGGAGTGGGGGCAGTGGAGAGAAGCCCGAGAGATTGAAGACAGAATGCAGCAGAATTACATTTTGCTTGTTTCTTATTATTGGTTGCAACACAGGGTTGATACTCGATCCCATTTACAATTACTTTGTACACAAACTGTTTTTTGTGAGGAGGACCATGTTCAAAACACAGTTCAAAGCTTGGGGGACCCCATCTTCGTTTAACGCATAGCTCCATTAAAGCTGAAACCGGATGTTTACCTATCAATACAATTAATTAATTAATCAATTATTCTAGTTGTAACAAACTCAAAGAAATTTACCGCTCAGATCATATATCATTGACAAGTTCGGCCCTTTTTCCTTCCCCTTTACTTCTGTCGTGGCAGTAAGACCTTTCTTGTCCATTTTTACATCAAGTGCCAATGGTTCTGTTCCCCCTTCTTTGTTCTTCCCAAGACCCTCTCCAGGTTTCCACCCCATCCTTTGTAGTAAGTGCATCCCCATTCCTCCAGAAACAGCGGTAGCATTCTTCAGCTGATCCTTCTTGGCCCAAGCTTGAGGTCCTCCAGTGATCTCGGCTGCACTTAAAAATTTGGGTTCCAGTGCTTTTATCTCAGCCCAAGTCTTCATCTAGAAAATTTGATAGTATAGTATATTGTAATCGGTTTTACAGGAAATAATACAAGCTTATATACCTCGTTTGTTGCTTCCTCTAACTGTTTTTTGGCATCAGCGTCCTCAGGATCTTCTTGTAATTTCCTCATTGCTCTGAGTCGGACTGAAATAATTGCACCAATATCTAGATTGGGAGGAGGTGGTGGATCAAGTTTTATCCCAGTGGAAAGCTTTGGAATTGCAGAGGCGGGCATGACAGCTAAATGTTCACCGGAATCTGGCAAAGGAATATTTTCTGGGGGTGGGCAGATTTGAGGCATGGGCGCAACTGTTCCAACTGGCACGACTCCTCCCAAAGGAACCAAGCTAGAATTAAATAAGAAATTATAAGTGAAATACCAAAGTCTCTGGTTATCCAGCCATTAATACAACATTTAATTATAAAATCAGGTCTGGTAGGATACCTTTTATTGGTAGAGTCAGTAGTATCCTTGTTTTCGTCATCCTTGTCAACTGGCTTCCATTCCAATTCTAGCCTGTGCTGTGTTCCACTCGATACAGGAAACTGTACCTTTAGTTTTGCATTCTCAATAGCAAGTTCTTGTGCTGATCTTACAGGTAATGGGATAGCATTGCGAATATTCATAGTAATACTCGGCATCGGCCTGTCCTTAACAACGAAAGGGTGATGAATGAAGGAATGGCTCTCACCCCCAGAATCATCAGAAGACATGTCTTCCCCAAGAGCTTCCCTTTTGGCTAATCTTTGGCAATAACTCGTCAGCTCGTCCACACTTTTCCCGCCTGCCCTAATTGCAATTATTTGATCCCTAGAAAATATATCAGTGGGAAGGCAGCCGCTTTTCATCAACTTGGCAGCATTGCGTCTTGCGATTTCCAGAAGCTTTGCCTTATCAATTACATCTTCAGAACGTCTCCATCGTCTTGATCTCGAATAGGATCTAGAGCGTGATCGCCGCCTTCTATCACTAGAATATGAACTTCTTCTCCTGCCTTCACGCTCCGTGGAATAATTCCTGTCTCGACTTCCTCGCCCTCTGTACACTCTTTCAGTTGATCGATCATTTCTATTCCTAGCATCATTAAAGTAGAAAGTCTTGTCAACGCTTCTATGATTGTGATCACTATCTGCTAGCTCAGGGGCTCGCCACACTATACCAGAAGTAGTATTTCCAAACGTCCGAGCCACCGGAGACCCACTTCGTCGAACGCGGGCTTCTCTATCAGTGCGAGAATGGGATCTTTTTGGACTCCTGCTTCTGTGCCTCGTTTCCAAATGTCGCGAACTTTCTCGGTGATCCCGTTCAGACTTATCGAAAAGCGGGCTGGGTCGACGGGAGTTATGATGCCTTTCTTTTCTTTGTGAGCTATCAGATTCGTTTTTCCTGCTCCTCTTGGATTTCGAAGATGTCCGATGAGACAGATCATGTTTTTCGGACTGGGAAACTTCACCCGGATATGCGTCACGATGAGGTCTTCGTAACTTCTTTTCCAATTTACGCGTGGAGTCATCCCTGCTCGGAGAATTATCGCCCGTGTCCTCTAAAATTTCCCCTTCCTCGATGTCCAATATGATTTTAGTAGATTTAAATGATGACTTCGCTGACTCCTCGAAATGATCAGCTCCTAGAAGTATAAAATGATTGAAACTAAAAACATACATCAAAAAGCAAATGGTTGCAGCAAGTAAAAATTGAATTGTAGAATGGCAATAAATTGGTGGGTAAAGACAACGGGGGAACAAGAAGTGCTCGTTCTAAATTAATTATTGTTCTTTAAAATTTAATACAGTGCTGTGTTGTAATCTTACCATCTATTGTTGACTTTTTCTCGGATTGTTTCTTTTTCTTGGGGGACGGTGTCGACGATTCACTGACAGACTCTGACTTTGACCTGGGCTTTTCCTTACTTTTTTTTCTGGATTTTTCCTCTTTCTTTGAGTGTTTCTTTTTCTTCTTTGCCGACTTGGATGGCGAAGACTGCAGAACTGCTTCCGACTCGTCAAATGAAGTGTTAAAAGTGTTGAACAATTCGTTCAGGATTTCAGATGATGATTTTGCCATTAGCTTTAACGCCGATCGGCACGTGCCATAAACAAGAATACTGGAAATCGGATTGAAAATATAAAACACGATTTATTAAATGATCAGTAATCTGATTTCATTTCTATTTTTTGTATTTTGATGTTTTTAGTATTTTGATGTTTTTAGTATTTGCCGCATATGCGATTGCGGCTGCAGTCTGAAGTGCACTGCAGGTTGGGGGATATGCTAAATGATGGGATCCACAAGGCCACAAGCAATGCAACAAATTGGAATGGAAATGCACTCGGCTAAAGTATCTATGGCAGCTGGTCTATGTTCGAATGTTCCAAGCCAATTAACTTCAGAAGTTTGAAATTTATTAGGGATAATTCTAAATGATTGATATGACGTTGAAATCTGCAATATTCATTGTATTTTAAAGTTTACGAACAAACGGTCTATGGATGGTCGTGTTTGAGTTGAAATTCTCTACCTGTAAATATGCGAATTGCCAATTTAAATAAAGACGAATAATTCGTTGTCAATTTATTGTAGAGTATTCGATTTGCTAAAAAGTTTATATTTCATCCAGTGGTTTGATTCCTAAAATGTGTAGGCCTATTGCTAGTATTTTTCTGTTATTTTAAAGTTTACGAACAAACGGTCTATGGATGGTCGTGTTTGAGTTGAAATTCTCTACCTGTAAATATGCGAATTGCCAATTTTAAAATATTTGCAAGTTACCATTAATCCGAATTTATGATTTAGTTCGATTTTAGAAAGTATATGAAACTGTATTTGCACAATTGGGAATCTTTTGTCATTCGCTAAACTATTCTAAATAAAGACGAATAATTCGTTGTCAATTTATTGTAGAGTATTCGATTTGCTAAAAAGTTTATATTTCATCCAGTGGTTTGATTCCTAAAATGTGTAGGCCTATTGCTAGTATTTTTCTGGATTGCATAAACAAAAATAGACGAGTATTCGCAACAGAAGAATTCGGCTCGTCGAGAACTCTAAGCTCCTTCAGAGCTTTTGAGGTTTTATTGCATAAATTGAAGAGATAGCTGAGAAGGACACTTGGCTCCAGTTCGTCAAATGATGCAAAGACTGCATCGTCGAAACTGTAAAAAAGGACAATAGTTGAAAGCTACTGCAATGTGTCAGGAACAAATTTTTCAAACATCATTTAAGAATCACACGTTGAATACATAAAATCGATAACCGC
This sequence comes from Orthonychiurus folsomi, assembly GCA_036851895.1. Classification (NCBI taxonomy): domain Eukaryota; kingdom Metazoa; phylum Arthropoda; class Collembola; order Poduromorpha; family Onychiuridae; genus Orthonychiurus; species Orthonychiurus folsomi. The sequence continues at coordinate 5,518 of JAAXYW010000109.1, read as the reverse complement.
AACAGCGCAATTAAGCGTGTACTTACTTTGCCAATTGAAGCATTAGATCCAAAGCAATGGGCTCACTCAAAATATATTCCGTAGCAAACTCAACGTCCAATTGTTCAGAACCTGCTTCCGCTTTTGCCTCCAAGGATCGTAATCTTGAATGTGTATATTGAAGTCTTACTCCAGTGTCTCCATTCGATCGGAGTGCTTCGCTCCAGTCAAAATTGCAGTCTTTATTTCTTCGTACTCGAAGGAAGTGTGTAATTAAAGCAGATATGACTAATTCTTTTGAAATCCTGTGGTCTACACCTCGAGCATTTGGGGATTTCAAACGGCTCTCCTCCATGACTTTTGACCCGTCCCGTATTACATCAGAGAACAGGACAAAATTCCCAGACCTAGTTGACATTCCCTCGATTTTTCCAAAGGAGACGTGCTTCAGGTTAGGAATTCCTTCCTCGTCAATTTTGGATAATATGGAAAACAAGTTGATGAAGTGATTTGACTGCCCTTTGTCCACGACGTAAATCATTTGATCAAAACTAGAAAGCCACGCGCAAAACATCTGAGCTCAACATTTAACTAAATTTGTAAACTTATGCTTAGTGTACTAACCAGAATTCATTTTGGCGGCTTAAAACTGCAGCGATATCCCGCAATAGGTACAACGAACTTCCATCAGATTTTAGCAAAGGAACCCTCACATTCTCTCCGCCTTTTTTCAAAGGCAGAATTGCGTAGACACACCCGTCCTTGATCTCGCATAATTTCTTGTCCTTAAGGATCGTTAATGCTTTTTCTGTGTACTCTGCTCGAGTCGCAAATTCGGATTCTCCCTGCCAGAAATAATAGCAGTTAGCCTTAAGAACAAATTTAAGATCTAATTAGATTCGTGTCTATCTCACCTGCATCACATCGTAATTTATTCTCAGTTGCTCCCAAACACCTTCCAAGTGTTGAACAGTTTTTTCTCTTATTCGACCCCAAATGTACATAGCGGTTGGATCTTGCTTTTCTAAGGCCGCGGAATGCTCCCTTGCTTTGAGTGCAAAATCTTCATTTGTCTCTTGTTCCTTCACTGATCGGATGTAATATTGTAACAAGGAATCCAAATCTAGAGTATCGACGGTCTTTGATGGATCTCCTTGTCCCCACTGAGCTAAGCCTGCCTGAAAAATATTTAATGCACCAGTTGCACATCTACTACAATTTAAAACTTTAGGAAAACACACAAACCTGCAACAGGCCAAATTGAGTCCCCCAGTCTCCTAAGAAGCACATATTTGTGACTTGGTGTCCCATCGCTTTACAGATTTTTGATACGTAATGTCCAGTTACAGCGGAACGTAAATGTCCGACATGCAGCGGTTTTGCAATATTGGGTGAGCCAAACTCAACAATAATCTTTTTCTTTGGTCCAGTCACTGTGTCACTAAAAATGTATTTACCATCACTATCACCATTATCGACTCTCCTTTCGTAAGTATGACGGACTAGTTCTTCCAAAATGGCTTTTGCATCTTCACCGTTTTCCGTTGGTAAAATATCAATATCAGTGGCACGTGAAGTTGTGGATTTACTCAGGGAAAACTGCTTGGTTAAATACTTGGTTAATTCAGCTCTTTGTTGGTGGTCTGTAAAACTGACTCGGAGAGCAAATTTCATACCATCGCCTAATTGACCCAGCTCACATTTCTGTAGACTCCAACGAAGACGTGGTCTTGGCGAAACAATTCCCAAACCTAGGTCACCAGCTCGAATGTCTCTTATCTGAAAGAAAAGGGGAATCAAATTCAACTTTGAACTAAAACGGCCAACCGTAATTATGATTTTACATTAGAAGTATAGACACAAACGCAAAACTGACTGGTTAATAGAATTTTCTTTGGTGATTTCATACAATATGTACATGTTGTAATTGTAGTCTCTAACTCTAAACTGGCTTCTGATGACGATAAATAACGACTTACCACTGAAATAATTCTGGACGGTTTGGAGTTTTTGGCGACTGATATCGTTAAAAACGTGCGGCCCATTATTCCAAACAAATTTCAAGCAACACAGTGTTGTCAGTTTTGTATGGAAAATATGAACTATTCAACTGACTCGATCCCAATTTTACCTCACTGGTTCAAACGCATGTTGAAACTTTTAAATTCAATAGGGTTTAAGTTCAAATATGAAATTATTTTATTCTGACGGCTAAACATGCCTGCACGTGAATACAAATGCAGCGGGTTTTCTGAGGTCGAGCAAATCGCACTACTCATACTCATTGCATGCATGCAGAATCAGTGAGATATGAATATGAGACCAATAAATGTAGGATTTTCACATAAACCATTTTTCATGTCAACGCGTTTTTTTTTGAGAAAATGCAGTTGTAGTAACACGTTCTAAAATTAGTAGATTCTGCATACTTCTTATTTTAAAGTTTCAAGCGCTTGCAAGTTGTGTAATCAAAATCATCAAAATAGCTGTTTGAATTTAAGCAGGAAAGCACTTTAAGTTGTTTACTTTCAGACGTTTTTACTATTTATGGTTATTTGTGGCTTGAAACGGTGGTGCCGGCTCAGGCGAAATAAAGATCGCGTTTTAAGACAAGCGTTTACCGATTCAATTCTCAAGCTTCAAGTCTATTTAAATTTGCACAACCTGGCCCAAGTATAGGCCATGCCATGCCACCGCGTTCATTCGCGTTCGCCTCGGACTCCTCGGAGCGATTGCTTGAAAGTGTTATATTGCATTGCTTTTATTTCTTATCTGTTTTAACCTTTTCCGTTGCCACATGCAATAATTACTGAATTAATATTGTGCAAAATTTTACTATGCATTTTGATGCGTTGGTAAGCGCATTGGCCACACGCAATAAAGCAATATAGGTAAAGGGTCTTTGCTTCTGGTTGTTATTCTTGTTATGTTTTCAGTTGGAGTCAAGAAAAAGGAGGAAGGAAAAACGAAGTCATTCAAATACAAAAGACGCAATGTATAAGCTTCCCTTGTAACGGAATCAGCGAGGCGAAGAAATCCGAAAAAAATGCAGTACTGACTGTAAACACCAAAAAAATTCGCACATTGCACATACATAACCTGCGTACCCTCTTTGCAAATTGTACTACAAAATGCAGAAGAGGACCTGCAAGACAACATCCGTCCCAAGTTCGTTACCAATAACCTACACACAGCCATAACCCCCTCCTAATACGTAACCTTCCGGAATCTGAATTGGGCAAAACTGTATATTTGAATTTATTTTAATTATTTCCGCACTATACGCACTCCACATCCACGCACTCACAGCTGTCATGTTTCACTCATAAATATCAGAGGCAAATAATCAGGAAAGGATCTCTGGCACTAAGATTTGCAGCTTTTGCCGAAATGGCGAACTTTTAGGTGGCCAACCTGAAATCCAGGAATTCGGTGCTTGCGATTGCAATGCAAATTCTAAATACGAACTTGGATTTTGGTATTTGAGGAAAGTGCTATCTGTTTCTCCTACACTTGACATTGATGGAGTGAGTGTGTACCAAAAACCCTGTCCAAATTTCTTGAAGAGAATTCATTATAAGCACGGAAAAGTACCCAATGTAGTGGTTCCCCGGCTGAAGAAACCTTGAGCCAAAAGTTTATGAATATCAGTTGAAGAAGGCAGAAAAAAAATCGGAGAGCCGAAAAAAGCATGATGCTATTTTATAGCTCATTTTGAGGAGATTCGTGGAACTGGTAGAATAGATATAATGGCCAAGGAAGATATAGGCCTTGACGCATTTGTTGTCATCTCAGGAATTTTCTCCGCTTCTTAGTACAGATGAAGAGAAAATCCTAGCCATGCCAGGGAATCTCACGTTTTGCTTTCATCATCTATTTTCTACCATGATATCATACACATAATCTCGAGCTATGATGCATACCCTCGTACTTTATCCAGAATAGAGCAGTTTATTTACTATATGAGAGCAAAATAGGATTGGCATTAGCGTTAAACGACCATACATTGCCTTGGATTAAGCTCAAATCCCAATAATTAATCATTATCATGTCATGAAATGTTGCACGTACGCGTCCTATTGTTTCATTGTCAAATTTTTGCTTTTCGCAATGCTACATGTGACCCCCATCCCGTATTGCCTCAATCAAAACTGTAAAGGGCAAAAATATTCAAGCCATATGAAAATGATGATGATGCGTTTGACATTGGAGTGGAGATTTAAGGAGTTGTGCAGTTGTGTTTACTTGTCTGCAAAAATCTGCTTGTGCTAAAGCAAAGTCAGACTCAACTATTGATTGGTAGCATTTCAATCGGTGTCAGTAGACTCGTTCACAAAACTGGGTAATTTGAATTGAACAAGTGTTTTAAGTAATACAACAGGTTTGTAAGTAATAAGTGTAAAATCAAGATTTCCTTAAGCAGGGAAGAAGTTTGGCTTTGTTTGGCAAAGTGTAATACTAGTTCTGCCAAGGAGGAACCCGTCAGCAAATAAACTACATTACAAAAGTTGGTTCAATATTGCATATTTTTGGTGACACCATTATGAGGAATACTGTCCATCGCTACCTTCGAGTAGCATACATAATGCATACAGATACAGCCCAGTCATAGTCATGGTCTTCAAAAAGGTCTTAAGTATTGAGGTCACTCTTGTTGTGTTATGTTGCGAATTTTACTCAAAGTGAGCGCAGGCAATTTCAATCCCGTCTGCAAATACAAGGAGAGTAACCGTAAATACACATCACGTACGTAATACTTAGAAACTTACACAAGAATCAATCTTTGTCCTCTCCTTCCTTTTGCACACAAAGTATTTTCTTTCGTTATTCGTCAACTTGAGAGACTGACACTGACACATGTGAGTTGTGGCAAATGGAATGCTCACATGCCAGCCTGCCACACGCACATGGACTTTTTCAAACTGATACAATTATTGGCAGCTTAACTTTTCAGCGAACGGTTTGTTTGGGTTAGCCAAGGGTAGGGTAGCCTTTCAACCTTCTCAAGATCTTCGCTACTTTGTATTTGGTTTGTTGTTCAAATACAGTTAGAAGAGTCAGTAGTGAGCAAGTGCAATGTAATAATAAAAATATCCAAGTCTAAGAGCTATGATCTGTTTGCTGTTGAGTCGTCTAAAATTTTTGCGTATTATGTTACACGCATCAAAACTTGAGCATAAGCTTGCCATTATCCCACAGAACGAGGAGCCGCATTCCCTAAACAAATTGCGCGTGCAATTTAACTAGACTAAAACACCATATCAAAAATCATCACATCGCATCGTAGTCATCACTATCACACCACTTAATTAACTATCAAATCCCATGTTGCACGTTACTCTCTGCACGCTTCATAATACCAGAAGTTCAAGTCCGCTTATCATTGAATGTCAGATAATAGCAGAAAAACATCATAAAACAGAAGGTCTGTGTAGTCAGTTATCCAGCATAGCAGCTTCATAACTGCACATTTGCACAAATGAACATAAGAGCATATAGGCAATGGTATCATAAAATCGACCCGCGAAGAGTTATTAGA